>JAOEGS010000997.1:44390-55025 GCA_025447755.1 Corythornis vintsioides | reverse complement strand
TTTTAGCAAGAGTTCCTTGCTCAACCATGCAGGTCTCCTAATTGACTTACTAGATTTCCTGCACTTTGGGATACACTGATCCTATGCCTGGAGGAAATGTCGTTTGAATATCAATCTACGGGCAACGTGTGCCAGGGCTGACCATGCTCACAGTAAGAAAAGTATTTTCCTCTCTTTAAGTGGAATTTCCTGTGGTTTCATGTGTGCCATTGTCTCCCTTCTGCTGAGCATCAATGAGAAGAGCTCAGCTTCAACATCTTGTTCCCCTGTGAGGTATTTATACAGATGGGAAAGGTCCCACCAAGCCTCTCTTCTCTAGGCTAAACAGTCCTATCTCTCTCAGGTCCTCTTTGTATAACAGATGCTCCAATTCCTTAATCATATTCCTTAATCATATTTGCTAGACCTCAGACTTCTTTGAAAGCCTGAAAGAATATTTCGGGATGCTGCAGTACTTTTGGTCCCTGTGATGGAAGCACCGTTTTTATTGCCAGTGTAGTTGCAGAGGTAGTGCATGTGAACTGACTTGGGCGGGCTACCAGCCCAAGAACATCGTGTGCTCTGGGAGAAGGGGAGAGATGTTTATGAGCATGAGATTCTTGTGCTATCTCGGGGGCTGGACATGCACTGAGCTGGTCTGACAAACAGCTGCAGAGAGGGAGTCTTAGGAAATAAGACAGTCCTGTTTTGGCTAAACCAACAAAAGCAAACAGCTCTTACATAAATCTTGAAGGCCAGAGTGTCTGAGCAAAGACCTAATTAATGGCGAAATTAATAGTAAAGGTTGTACCCCTAAGTGTGGTAATGAGCTTAACAGCATGTATGCTAAACACACATGACTGTGTGACTCAACTTTCCACCCAGATCATGCTAAGCATCACCTAGAAGGCAGGGAAAGGCAGGATTGGGATATAAAAAGTCACGAGGGGAGCACCTCTCCAGAGCGGGAGCTGCACGGCGTCTCGGGGAGAAGGCTGAAAGCCTAGCAGAGGCAGTCGACAGGCTGTACTTCTCTTCCTCCACCAAGATGGGGACACTTTCTTGCTAAGAATTGTGCCTTCAGTACATGGTGAGCTCTTTCCTCTTGTTACTGTTCTATATTAGTACTATTGCAAAGGCTTGTGCCTCAGGCTGCCTTGGATGTTACCAGGAATTACTAACGCGAGCTTGACTTCCCTTTTGCAGTTAGTGCATTTATCAGCAGCAATTCCAAACCTATTGTATCTGTCACTTTAATAAATCAAACCTCTCTGTTTTAACTTCTAAGCTGTCTCCATGCGAGCCCTCAGCCAGGCTCTGAGGCAGACAGAAGCTGCCGTGGTGCAAGCCCTTAGATGGGTTCACAGACAGAACTCTTCAACCTGCTTTTTGACTTTGTGTAGCTGCTCAGTGCCAGCCCCTGGGACTCTGGTAGGCTAATGTCACACGCCCTTATTGCAACAACTTACATAGTGGATTATTTCTCCCCACTTTATCTCTTTATTAGTGCTTCTAGTCATTTTATTTGCTTTCCATTTTGGTCTGAGTTACAAGCTCTGCCCACCCAGGACATCAGATATCCCCTTCAGTTGATGATGAAAGTGCCTGACCCTTGTTGGCTTCCTGACAGTGTGGAGAAGTGCAGAGTGGCACTTAATTCACCACACAGGGCATGCTCCATCAGGCACTTGGTCCTGTTGCTCATTTCTATCTCAGTGTTTCTGTGAAATGTGCTTGCTGGAAGCAGTGCTGGAGTTAGATGCCATGCTGCTGTCATCACTGCCTGCAGAACACGATGGTAGGTACTCACTGAGCTTTGCAAAGTTTGGTTCTCTCAATCCTCAGAAGCACCTATTTTATTTTATTCCTCTTCCGGTAGCTTCACCCAGATACTCTGTGCATAGGTGTGTGTGCACAGACATGTGTTTGTGTAAAACCCCTACAGATGCATGAGAGAATACTGGAGAGAGCCCTCTGACAGTTCCAGCCTGTGTGACAGCTTCATAGATGGTAGGAAAATTTTTGTGAGAGAGTGGCAGATTGATTTGTGTAACCACTTTAGCTCCTTCTCTCCAACATGCATTTTACTTTAATTCTTCACACGAAAAAAGATCTTTTGGATACACGTTGACTGGTGTGCACACTGTCTCTGCGTTCTCTAGAAGGCTGGGGACTGTCAACCAGCATGGTTGCTCTGAAGTCTGTTAGAGACAGATAGCTGGCAAGTTGTGGAAAGTGATTTTAGGAGATAGTTGGACTGCTGTAGAAGTGGTTCTTGGCATAGTTCTCCAACACAAGGCAGATTTTGCAGAATTTGTTCAACATAATTCAGTGCTAAACTGTGTGGCAGTGGTTCTGGCTCTAGCATGATTTTTATCTTATCACACCCTGTCTTCAGATTCCCATGATCATCTGCTTGGGTGTAACCTTCATTTGCTATGCACCCAGCTGCCTTGACAACCACTTTGAACTACAGTCCTCGAGCAAAGGGCTCTACATTTCTGGTGTGTTTGATGGGATGGTAACCAACGTGGCTGCAGTGCCGACAGTGTTCCACGCTCCTTGACCAGCTCTGCACAGGTTGGCAGCTAGCGCGGGGCTGTGGATCTGTGACACAGCAGCAGCCACTGCGGCCTGAGCAGCCACAGTCCTGGGAACTGACAACCTCCCTTTTGGAACTGCAAATACTATTGTGCAGAGCAAACCATCTCAAACCAACAAACTGCCTGGTGCTCAGGCGTGTGCGGCGCCTTCTCTGGCTAAACCAGGACAGGTGAAATGTGCAGCTTCTGCACAGTGGTCCATGTTTTATTTTTTCTCAACAGTCAGTATTTACTGGCCATTCCCACACCAGTGAAGGGGCGAGTAATCAGTGCAACACATGCTGAAGAGCAGGGCTTTGCATGAATTGTTATGGCCATATAGAGTTCACTTTTGTTCCTTGCAAACTCACTGCATTAATTATTTTGCCAATTATTTACAGGACTTTCAAGTAGAAAGGTACATATTTAGGTCCACATTTAATGGTCATCTTGAAAGGCACCTGACATCTATCTGAAAATTTGTGATATGTGTTTTATTATGGAGCTGCCTTTATTACAGGGAAACTTACTTTCCCTCTAATACTGTGCAGTCTTCTCATACAGGCAAAAAAAAATATTTTTATTTCATTTCCCTTTTATGTTTGTTTTTCCTAAAGCAGGATCAACCCCATGGTAAAGCTAAACAAAGTCATTTCACTCAGAACAAATACCTTCTTGTTTCATTCAGAATAATACAAACTAGACCCCATTCATTAAACCCTGAAAAAAACCAAGCAAACAAAAAACTGTTAGGAACTATCACCAGCATCAAATCCAAAGCAAAATGGCCATTTTTGCAACTGTTTTATCCCACATGGAAAAATAAAAGTTAACAATTGTGGTTTCTTTTACCCTTTCAAACAGGGCAGGTTTTGTCCTCTTGGTTTTGGGTTTGGTGTTTTGGGGTTTTTTTCTTGTTTTTTTAATATGTATTCTGAGTCTCTAATGGTTATTCAACAGCAAGTTACTATTAAAAAAAAAATGTCATTATCAATATTTTTAAAATGAATATGTAACACAAGTGAAGGTTAACTTTGAGAATTTCATGAACAGGTACAGTGCAGAATGAGAAACATGAGATTTTGTGTACCTTGTCTTCTGCTGGCAAGTGAATTCAGGACAACAGAAGGCTGTCCAGCAAGTTCTTGGGATCTGTGTTTTGATGCAGGTGACAGAAGGTGACTTGTTGAAGAGTGACCATGAAGTGGCAGAGTATGTTTATTAGGGAAGGAAGAAGGGAAACCATCAAAATAGCCACAGCTAGCTTCAGGAAGGACAGCTGTAACCAGCTTGTATGGAAAGAAGCTTAACAATGGTTGTTGCCAGGTCCAGGTCCTTGAAGACCTTTTGAATTTATTAAGGCTTCTGGTGCTGCCTCCTACAACATGCTTATAAGTAAGCATGGAAACCAAGAGTAAGTACAACTATAGTGACGTGGCTACGTGTAGCTGTCAAACCCCAGGGGGCCACATGTGGTTCTGCAAGGGTCTGTCCTTTCTCTGGCATTCATCAGTTCTTTTATAAATGTCACAGATGATGGAAGAAAAAGAGTGTTTATTAAATGCCCTGGTGACACCATGCATGGATGTGCCATAAGCACTTCAGAGGACAGAACTGGTGTTAAGTCTTACCTTGAGGAACTGAAGAAACAGTCTAGGAAAGAGGAACCATTTCAGTGAGGTCAAAAGTCTGTGTCTGGGGGAATGATGAGTGCCCAGGCAGTACAGCTTCAGGAAGGGATCTGGATTAGCCTTGGTCAGAGCTGCATGTAGAGCTGACATTGGACATGCTGCAGAAAGGTCAAAGAGCTGACTGAGGTGTTGGGAATGGTGTCTCTAAGGCACATGTGGTGATTCTGCTCTACAGCTGGACCCTCAATTCAGTGTTGGGCTCTGTAATCCAAGAACAGTGTTAGGGACAGTGATGGTCAGAGATTCAGCAAACAGGAGCTGTGCATAAAGGTTGAAGAATTTGTGCTTATCCATCCCAGACAAGAAAAGAGGGGAGACATGGTATATAGTATTCGGATATGTAAAGTGACACATCTGAGAGAAAGAGAATAAACCTTGACAGTGTTGTGAGGGGAGTAAGGAATAAGAGGCTTAAATGACAGCAGAGGAGATTTAAACACCAAGTAAAATTTTATAGCAGTGGCGTGGCTTGGCACTGGCACAACTGTCACAGGAACCTGTGTAACCTCAGTCATGGGAGGGTTTTAAAAAAAACAGAGTTTGACAAGCACTTGTCAGGACTGAAGTGTGTGGATGGTGTGTGGCTGGTTTGCCTCCTGGCAAAGGAGAGACGAGAGGGGTTCCCAAGGTCCCTTCCAGCTCTAATTCTGTGATATAAATTCAATAGCAAAGTTGTAACGGCGATTAAATAACCTCTTGACAGAGACTTGATAGATGAGGCTTTTGGTTTACAAATACTCAGCATGCTGTGTTTTAGACTGCATCTTATTCAAACCTATCTGTGGTTTCATATCTTCCTTTGTCTTTCTTAATACTGGAATATTTTGTAAAGTGAACATCAGCATTGAGTCAGACTCTTTCCTGAAGATGAAACTTTTCCAAACAAGCTCAACATGAAATAGAAAGACAGGTTTTTAAATGACTTTTTTTCGCTGTGCAAAAGGAATTGGAATACATCATTCCTGACATTTCTTTTTAGAGTTACCTTGGGACACTCCAGTCCTTGCTGATCTTATCTTGTACAAGGTTGTCTTCTATAATATTTGTCTGCCTAAGAGTAAATTAAATGCAAGATTCATCAGGCTATTTGGACAGGTATATATTAGGAAAAAAAAAACAAACAAACAAACATACCAGCCCAACATAATTGTTTAAAAGTAATCTAAGCAAAACTGAGATGTTTTGGGTTGTTTGGTTTTTTTTCCTTCTACATCATGGTTTCAATCAGGGTACAGATTTTCCTACTGGTTTCTGGGCTTTTTTGGTGAGTTTGGGCCAGTGCTGATGCTGCCAAGTGCCCTGCAAATATAACCCAAGCAGAAGACATGGGAAGATAGTGCAGAAAGATGGAGAGGACAGTTTGCAAGTAGATGTATGTGCTTGTGGTAAAAGAGAGCAAGGAGAGAGTGAGTTAAGGGCTGCAAGGAATGTCAGACTGACTGTTTATCTCTTGGGGAATCTGTATTAAAAGCAGTAAGAACGTTTTCTTCCCATCAGAAATGAGGTACGGTGAAGGCTGGTGCCTTGCCCTGGCAGCTTGCTGAGGCACCGAAGGGTGGATCTGGCCAAATGTTCACAGTTACTTTCATCTCCTTTTGACTCTCCTGTTAATTTAGTCAGCTCAAGAAGGCAGACTTAGTCTGCATTTGGAGCTTTAGTTTTCATTCCCTCACTAAGGTTTCTGGTCACCAGCTTAAGGTTTCTCTACTACAGCAGCTTTTGCTTCACTAAAAAAAAAATACAAAAGACTGAAAAGAAAAATGTCATCTAAAGGCCAATTTGTCTGTCCTTGTATCTGAATTCTGGATGGGGAGTACTAGTGTCAGTACCTGCAAAGTGCCCTAGATGTGTTACCTTCTGCCTATGAAAGAAAAGCCCTGATTTCAGGTGGACTTGCAAGTAGAAATTGGCACAGTGACAAAAAACAGAAGCAAAAAAGGAAAATTTGTACATTCGTCTTAATGGTGCTAAATGTGAACGAGTGTCTCAGGTTTTTTAGGAGGGCTTCTTAGAAAGCATGTTGTAGACAGAATTGTAGGAAAGAAAAGGGTAGAAACCTATAGGCATTATGAATATTAATAAATTGTATTTTTGAAGTAATAACAGGAGCAGATTACACTTCTGTAAGTTCATATGAACTCAGTCTCTTAGCCCCAAAAATAAGTGTTGCTAGCATTGTAAATGGCTGAGCTAAATGTGAGGACCACCTGCTAGGGAGTGAATTAGAGCTTATGTAAAATAATTATGGCCCATCTTACAGTCACCATGAAGATCATTTCATAATAATATTCTTGAGCTAAGTACATGTCCCTCTCACAAGTGAAACTAGGATTCTTTTATTTGAGCTATAATTTTGTGTTAATTTTTTTTAAGAGTTTATTAAATCCTCTGAATAACTTGTACATGATGACAATTTTATGACTGAGTGTGGCTACACAGACCCTCTCATCATGCTTCAAACATGCTAACTTAGCACAGGGATCTGCTGCCTCTGCTCAGTGGCTTCCAGGCTGGTGCCAGCTCACCTGTGCCAGCCACAACACACACAGAGAACATGGATTCCTCTGAACAGATGCCCCTGGATTGGTATTAGAGGGGACAGCACTGGCTGCTTTTAATAGCTACAAAAAAGCATTTAAAAAAAAACACCATGAAGGGGCCAAGCAAACCAGCTTGCAATTTCAGCTGAAGCTTGAGTTTTAAAAGAAAAAAAAGTTTTCTTCTTTTTAATTTTGTGGGGCATATAGAAGATTTTTATTCCAAGAAAGCAGTTGTTTGTCTCAGGCTAATAGTGGATGACTCTGCTCACAGTAAAAGATATGTCCTAAAATAAGACCAGACTAGTTGCTGTGGTGCTGGTGCTGACAAATGAAGTCTGGAGCACCACTCAGAATCACAGAGACCTTAGATAAGTCTCAAGACACATCTTACTCAGGAACTGCAGTACCTGGAAGGATTTCACCATTTAACCAACTTATTAGGAATAAGAATTCTTATGCTACAAATAAAACTGCTGGGGAGGGGTTGAGATCCACATTATTGGTATCATTGCAGCTCCATATAGCAGATACGTTTCAGCGCTGGTGAGCCTTCCCAGGCTTTCAGCAAACATGCAGCAGAACCATAATTATGTATTTTGCAAAAGGAGGTCTCAATTCTTAAATACAGCGTGCTTGCCAGAGGTGATAGATGAACATGGAAGTGGAAGTCTCCAAAGCAATGAAATGCATCTTTGATGATGGGGACACTGTAGAAAGTAGGACAACTTCCAGAAAAATGGAGAGACAGTACATTTCGACCTTGCTTATTAAGACTGATCAGCACCTCTCACTTCCACCTCTTTAAGGAATACTTAGTGCAAAGGACAATCTATTTAATATGTAGGATTCCATGTGACCATAAGGATCTGCCCTTATTATTTTATTGCTGCCAAGGTCTATGGAGGTGTGAAGATGAAACAGAGAAGCAGCTGTTTATGTGAATTACAGCATGTGAGAGCAGGCAGTAAACTAGCAAAGGTTATAAATGCAAATGTATCTTCCCTGAATGAGATTTTTGCATGCTTTTCATTTGTTTTCTTAGTTTTGTCTTTTTCAGTTAAATAGTGGTTTAATTCAGTTATTGGTGTAAAGATATAGAAGTAGGTATGGCATTGAACAAGAGATGAAAACAAAATGTAGAGCAGTAATTGAAAAATATGTCAGCTAAGTAATCAAAGTACCACGTATCAGAGTCCAACACCAGTCCCCAGGGAACTTTTTATGCATGACAGCTACTAGCAGTCACCAGGCTGTTCTTGTGACTCCAGACACGTTACTTTTGTATTCAGGTCTCACTTGCTTCTCTTCAGTTACAGCTTCAGCCAGATATGGGATCCTCTCTCAGTATTTCTCAACAAAAGTCAGGCTAAAAGCTTTTCAGAAGGGGTTGTTAATGCACTCTGCATATTGGTATTACTAATTTGAGGATAAAATAAAAATTCACCAAATGGGAAAACTGAAAAGACATACATGTTCAGAATTATGTCCAACAGCTTAGGAAAGGATTAAGGAATTAATCACAAATAATTTGGAGGGGTAAGAGGAGGGGCAGGAAAGTATTTCTGCAGTTGATGTCCACCTTACCCTCACCTCAGGGAAAATACAGGTGGTGACAGTGCCAGCAGTTTCAAACCCTATCTTGGATGTATCTCAGTAAATTTCATTGAAAATTGTGTTCTATCATGCATAAAATTTGTAATTCTTAAGATTTCTATGCAAAATTGTATTGAAATTATTTTATTACTAGCTTGTAATATACTCAGTTGTAATCTTTCTATTACTTTTTAATGATGTACTGGAGAACTTGGAGGTCTTCCATCTTACTGAGTATATTTTGTTTTAAACTCCAAGACCTCTGCAGAAATGCAGTCTATTACTTAATAATTTCAGTATTATTTTGTCATGTGTGCTTTTTTAACACAGAAATGTTGGAATTTGCTCTGAAGTCTTCATTTAAAGCAAAAACCTTACATAAAGTTTTTTTTTTCCTTCATTTTAGTATAGGGATGTCACGATGAAAGATGGATTTCTGTGGGACATCTCTCACAACAGTGATAAATTATTTAACATTAGTTGGTCTCAGTCCATCTTCTTCCTGGCCACTGTGTGAGGTGCTCTTAAAGGGCAACAATGCTGACTGACTCGGTGGAGTGCTTTGGGATATGCAGGCATTGTCACAGTCTGGGGATCACTGCACTTGCACTCACTTTGCAGAAAACACCGTTCCCTGGCAGTGATTAGAGACAGAGCCCAAGGACTGAAGGGTGACTCACCTGAACCTTGTGAATGCAGTGAGGTCAGTTGCTGATAATGTCAGCAAGATAATGGCAAGATTTCTGGACCACTGTATGGACACAGGGTTTCCAGGCTGCAGACGAAGCTATCTAGAGGGTAAGGCAGGTGGAAGCAGGTGGGTTCCCTTGCAGCTGAGCAATCTTCCACAAAGTGCTGAGGCTTCTGTTGCACCGGAGACCAACTCCGGTTTGCCAGCTAAAAAGCTTGCTGAATAGATAAAGCACTTTGCTACAGAGAGAAGACTCAGGCAAAAGAGAAGAAAGAAGCACCATAGGAGTCCAGGAATAAATCTTTAAAGTAAATAGAAGTCCTTTCAAAACACCTCCGTTATCCTCTTTTCCATCAATGAAAATTATGCAGCAGCATTGCAAGGCACAAGCTTTCACCAGCCTGAGATCATCAGAAAGCTGATATTTTTCCAGCTTCCCATGAGAGCTTCCCAGAACTGATAGCTATAAATCCAACATAGGGAAGAGGATATTATATTTCTTCTTCTTAAGAGATAAAAGAATGCTGATGACTAATGCTGAAGTGAATTGTTAAGAAACTTATTTACTTAATTAAGTCTTCTTGTTTGGTATATGTCCCAATTAATTCATGTTTGTTGTGACCATATTGAAGGAACCTACACCCTTGTGACCTTCTCTTATAATTATTACCATATTCTTCTTTTGATTATCTACTCAAAAAGCTCTGCTAGAATCTCTGTAGCATTACTAGAGTCAGATTTTTCCGTTGTTTTGAACTCAAGTAAAGTAACAAAATGAATCATTCTTATTGAAGTTCTTGGAGGTTATGGGTCACTTACAGCCCTTAAGGGATAGGGGTGTCTTCCTTTCTAATCTCACAAAATTACTATTTTGAATAGGCAGAGCTTGTTCTCTAAACTAGAAATTCTTCTAAGAAAAATGTGTTGTTGGATGGTAGCACTCAGAGGTGCCTCATAATTCCTCTGGTGTGCTGAATATTGTACATACAGCAGGGTCACAGAAAAAAGTAACAGCAGCAGAAAAGGAGCTGGCAAGTAGGACCATCCCTACATTTACCAAGATTGCTGTGTGGAATCTGTGCCCCAAGTGAGTCATCATTTTTATCATTGCTTAAATTCACAGAGTATTTAGCAGCTCTTTGCCTAAACCAGAGTGGAGCTGTCCGGACACCTGTCTTGTGAAGGGAGACTTTCAGACATGGCAGTCAATTTGCAGTGGTAGGTGACTGTCAGTGAGGGTTTGCTTGTACAAGGGGGGTGTTTATTCCTCAGTGCTTCATCAGATGAAGATTTTGATGGCCTGTGTCATCCTCTACAGCGGTAACTTAGACTCAGGAAGATGTTTTTGTACTTCTGTCCTCTCCTCTTGCTGTTTACCTGAAAATCCCAGGCAGATGGGTTTCCTCCATCACAACATGCACATGAGCACTGGTGGAGTTAGATCTGGATCCCACAGGCAGTGTTTGTTTAGAGAAAGGTGCTCTGCATGTTGCAGTTTTCATTCCAGTGGAAATGGAAGGTCTGTTACCAGAAGTAAACATTATCACAGAATGTTAGGG
>JAOEGS010000997.1:19056-42029 GCA_025447755.1 Corythornis vintsioides | reverse complement strand
ATTAAAATATTTTTTTTTTAATTTAAAATCGTTTAAATTGTGAAACATCAGGAACTCGGGATGAATTTAATTTCTCAACTATTCTTTAAGTGAGGCTTTTGTTAGTTTGTGTTCCGAACCTGCATTCCCTTTCCTCCCCACCCTCAAAAGTTTAATACAAAACCATCCACTGTCAAGTTTCTGTGAATGATCACACGCAGTCTCTCCAATAACTGGACCCAAAAACCAAATAAAAGATGCTTGGTAAATGACGTAGCTTGTTGACCTGTTTCTTTACTGGATCTGCTGCAGCTCTCAGAGCAGCAGTTGCCCTAGTTTTCCAGTTTATAAAGTTTTATATTATCTGACTATTATATTATCTGACTACTATATTATCTTTTATATTATCTGACTATGGTACAGCAAGTTAAAAAAATTAGCTTTAAACCACCTCCAAATTAGGGGTTTTTTCTGACTAGTTGTTGTGAAGTCCTCTAAGTTTCCAAAATGTTGAGTTTCTGAAGTAACTCCTGAAAGCCACTTGGAGAAGCCCAAAGAAACGCATGCTTGGTTTTGGCAGCTTCAAAAGTAGCTTTAAAAATTAAAAATGAAGTGTATGTTGAAGGTTTTCTGTTTCTTTTTTCAGAAGAGAGAAAATACAAATGCCACTTGTGCCCCTACGCTGCGAAGTGCCGTGCTAATCTGAACCAGCACCTGACCGTCCATTCTGTGAAGCTGGTGAGTACAGACACTGAGGACATTGTCAGCGCTGTCACTTCTGAAGGCAGCGATGGAAAGAAGCACCCTTATTACTACAGGTGAGGACCCAGACCAGGGCTGTGCACCAGACGCTGGGAGCTGAATGTCTTATCTGCCTGCTAAGGACATGTTACAGGGTGTTACAGGGTGGAACTGCCATGAAAATACTTGTCTTGCCCATGTCTGACTTAGGCTTAAGCAGCAAAACCCAGCCAGGGCTGCCTCATGCTGTTTGTTTTGGTCAGCCACTGGGAAACACGGGTTTGTGAGGCTGGTTATTTCAATTGGCTTTGTGAGGCAGATGGGCTCTTAGAAGCTTCTTTAGTGTTCTGTTAAAGTTTTGCCTTTGGAAACATCCCATCTTGTAAATACTGACAGCAAATCTAAAGCACTGTGCTTCCAGTTGCCTCTGACAGCTCCGTTTTCAGACAAATCTATGAAATCAAATAGTAATGCATAATAAGAATTATTGTATCAATACACAGATTTCCTCTGTTTGCTGGAGGCATATATATTCAGTGACCGACATGATGAAAGAAAGCCAACCTTTAGGAGAATTTGCCTGAAAAATTGGAAGGTATTGCCCAGATAAAATGGATATCTGGACGTTCTCCTTGTGGCGTGCACTGTTGTGTGCTGTCCAGACTGTAATATGCACTCTAGTGGCCAAGCAGATTACCAAATCACTCTTACTTTTAGTCAAACTGCCAGCAGCAGATTTAATTACAAAATTATAGAAGTAAGAAATAAATGAGACCTGCTGGATTAGATTATCTAGTCCATCCCCCCTGGAAAGCAAAATAGTGCCCTAGAGTATATACCTTTTTAAATGTTTTTGGCTTGTTTTAAGTGTTAATTGTCTAATCAAAGCAAGAGGAGGACTCTGCAAAGAAAGTTAAATTAAAGAGTCCTTTCCATTGCCTCTCAATATCAGTCTGTTTACGCAATGGCTGTGAAATCTGTTTCCCCGCTGATTATTTGCATAGCTGATGACTGCTGTTTTCCAGTCAAGCATAAGAAATGTTTGAACCCATTTTTACTCGCTTACACTGAAACCGCCAGGCAGTTTTGCACAAGATCCCAGTTTGGCACGGGAACCATTCCAGGGCTTGAAAATAACTCCTGGAGTGTGCAGCAAGCTCAGTGTTTGTCAGTGTATCAGGCGTACTAAACATCTTGGCAAAGCCACAGTGCCTCGTGTGGCCCCAAGGAGCCAGCGAGGTGATGCGCAGCATCTGGAATCTGTAGGTTTTAATTAACTTTATGATTATTTAGCGCCATTATAGCATGTACAGGATTGTTGCATCGTGCCTGCCCTTAATCACGTTGGCATGGCCATCAGTTCAAAGGCAGTTCAGCAGACAAAAGAATTTTGCAGTGAACGTTCAACAGTGAGGAAGAGAAGAAATCTGTGCAATGAGGGGTTCTTTTCCTTGCAAATTCAGGAAAAGGCAACATGCTTCTGCTGGTGGTTGGTACTTTAATGTTTCTTACTCTTTAATTCCCTTCTGCCCGCAGCTGTCATGTGTGTGGGTTTGAGACAGAGATGAACGTCCAGTTTGTCAGTCATATGTCCCTCCATGTGGATAAAGAGCAGTGGATGTTCTCCATTTGCTGCACAGCGTGCGATTTTGTCACTATGGAAGAGGCAGATATGAAGGCGCATGTCAACAGCAAGCACACAGGTGATGATCCCTCTCTCCCAGCTGCAGTGATTCTCTCTTCCTTGCTTTTTAGGTGCAACCTTCACACTTCCCATTAGCACTCTACTTTCACTGAAACGCTTGCTAATTAAGGCCTGATCTCTCAAAGTTGAAGTGAATTGGACTCCAGCCAGGCAAATAATCTGGTAGTGCAGATCAATTTTCAAGCTTAGCAAAATAAATGAAGGACTACTTAGCCCTCCTTCTTCCTATTCCCCTCATCCCCCAAATCCCCTCCCCTGATGAAGTCAGCATATTGTGTTTGTTTTTCTGACTGGTTTTCTATTTCATCAAAATCCTCATGTGACTTCAGTGATGGTAAGGTGACTTTGAGTGATAGATGTGCACACCTGGCTATATGTTTGAAGTACACAGTAAGTCAAGCTCAGCTCCTCGCATGTTTGCCTCAACACTCTGTCAGTCTGGAATTTCACACTGATGTTTAGTTGACACTGTGATTCAGCAATACCATGAGCATAACTTTGTATTAAATAATAAAACAAGTTATGTGTTCTTTTCCTGGTCCTGTACACTTAGTAGCCAAAGATAAGAGCAACAGCAGTTTTCAAACAAGCTCCATATGCTTAGTCCAACTAAAGAAGTCTGGCATAATTTATGGAGAAGAAAATCAAGATTTCTCTTATAACACCAGGCAGAAGTATTTTCCTGACACTAACTACTAACAATTGTGTTGACAATACTGAACCCAAATTGCATCCTGCACCATTTTACTGTTGTTAAATTGCTTTTCCTGTCCTATCAGCAATAAAATTGGAAAACAGGGAGGGTTTGAGAAGGAGAAGGGAGAGAAGAATGCAGTTGTTTGTGCTCACAGATACATAAGTCAAATGTAACTACAGAAATACCCACACTGGAAAGCTCTCAGGGAAATTTATGCCAGCATAGCTCTCCCTGCTGCATCTAACTCACCCTTTGTATGTAGGAAGTCAAGGCAAATGAGAAACACTACCCATAACCATGTGAAAAACTTACTCAAAACTGAGCTCTACTCTACCGTATCTTCCTGTCATGGTTAAAAGATTGGAGCTGCTGCTTGTCTTTTAAAGAAAGACAAAACCCTCCTTGTTCTCCCTTCACCCTGTCAAACGGAGCCATTCAGCCAAATGCTTACACATATGGCAAATCCGGAGAGTAAAAAATAGAGTGGATTTTCTGGGTCACTTGACTCCAGTCCCTTACCCTGTGATGTTACCAAGTCATAAAAGGCCCGTTTTGTAAGGATGTTGGCATATGTCTTCAAACAAGTATAATTATTTTAAACCAACTACTTCTACAGACAGGCAGCTGCAGATTTTCCTGCGTTGAAGTTTAGGGACCTTTTTAACATTTCCAGTGTGTGTCTCACTGATGAAGAGAATACACATGGGTTGTTCTTGTGCCAGAACTGGCCTTCATCAGAAACAGTAGGCCACCTCTTGCTTCCTCTGCTTTTCCTCCCTCCTTCCACAGTATTTATTCCTTTGGTATATTTATGGATAAAAACTTGCTTCCCTCTAACGTACATTGAGCCTTTTCTTATAAGAAACACAGTTTTCTCATTGTACCAGTCCCTCAGTGTATAAATTCTTGTCAGAACCCCTGCTCTCGACATAGGCAATCACAGCTGTACATGGTGAAATGAAATAAGTCGTGGTGGCAGTGTAAAACAGCAGCAGTTACTGGGAACAGCTCACACAATAACATTCTGTGATCCTATTTACCTTCCTTGAAGGCTCCCACACACTGACTGCTCATATTCATCCTAGGTTCTGCTCAAATTCTTCTTTTGTTTTCCTTGACTGTTTCCAACTTAAGCACACCTCATTTGTAGCAAAAATTCTTGTTACTGGCCCTTCAGGTCATAACCTTGTACTCTGTACTATTAAATTTCATTCCATTTCTATTACTCTGGTCCCCAAGGTCAGTGAATCTTTCTATATGATATCCCAGTCATCCTCCCTATTGACAGCTCGGGTCATCAGATTTCATTAGTGAATTCCTACATTTTTATCTTAAAGGTGCCACTCACCACTTTAAAGCCATGCACGTAGGTACTGCTGTTTGCAGAGGCCTTATCAAGGGACTTGGTCACATAGAGAATATGAAGTTTTAGTAAAGACTCTTTTTAACACAGCTTTGATTAAACCAAGACATGGTCTGGAGGTAATAATTTTCCCATCCTTGCCTTACTGGCTCACAGCAGTTCTTATATGAGGACTCTCACTCTTGTTCATTTCTAGTGTGTGATAGGGCTTGGGAATTGAACTTCTTTTAACGTTTATTGCTCACATAAGGAAACTCTGATGGGCTTCAGCTTTAGATCCAGTTAAATAATTGTTTTTAAAATTAATTAGCTTCAATAAAAGGTCTTAATAAAAACAGATAAATCTTCAGACCACACTTCTGTCTCTTACAATCATCACCAAGGATGCTCCTCAGTAAAATGAGTGACATTATTCTCCTTTGTCCCTCCTCCCAGATTCACCATTGGACCCACGTAAACAGAAAGGTGGGGGAAGTCTAGCTTGGGCAGTAGGCATTTTTGCTTTTTGTATCCTAAACCTACAGAAACTCATATTTCCTTTCTAAGTGTCAAGTTCTTCATTGTTTAAATTACCTTTTAATATTTTCTCAAGAAATTTAAAAAGGATCACTGAGATTCCATTTAATCTGCTGTACTAATTATTGCTCTTTATTCCTTTTTTTCAGCTGAAGAGAGGAAAACACCCAGTGAATCTAACAGTCCATCTTCATCTTCGCTGTCAGCACTGAGTGACTCTGCCAACAGCAAAGAAGATGCAGATATCACCCCAAAAAATAAGGGTTCCAACAACCTGCTAGTCATTTCTGTAGTGCCTGGTAGTCAGACCTCAGTGAACACTGAAGAGAAGTCAGAGAAAGGTAAAACACCCTTCAACAAGTACAGACTGCCTCCTTCTGTGTGGTCAGGGTGGCCGCAATGTAAGGAATACATTGTCCTGGTTTATTTTTCAGGCTTTGAATGTGTTTTCTGTAACTTTGTCTGCAAAACAAAAAACATGTTTGAGCGCCACCTGCAAATCCACCTGATCACACGGATGTTTGAGTGCGACGTGTGCCACAAGTTCATGAAGACACCTGAACAATTACTGGAGCACAAGAAATGCCACACTGTCCCCACCGGTGGGCTCAAGTAAGGAAAGCAAGTACACAAACTTTTACTGTGTTAAGCACCTCTAATACTGTGAGGATAGGCCAAAAGAGAGTCAGTTAGAAAGGATTAGTTAAATGTCTGATAATCCAGATGTGGGTCTTCCCTTTATTTAAATGGCCCAAGGCCAGTCCTTTAGTGTAGGCCCCTTTAGAGCAGAGGGGTGACCTAGCTGCAGGGCTAGTATCTTCTGGTCTTGGAGCTATAACAAAACACGGTCCTTTCCCTTTTAAAGTCAAATAGGAGACAGTACGTGATGGGCCCTACAGAGAACGAGGCAGCAGCACTACACAGAGGTGTTGGCAAACTAAGAGGGGTTGTTTTTTTCAAGGCATCAGAGCAAAGGTGAGCACACAACACAGGCTCTATTCTGCACCTGGCTCGTATCGTCTCTGCACTAGGTATGGAGTTCTAGCTGTAAAGGTCATAACCCTTCTAGACTCTAATGCTAAGTGCTGTCCAAGAATTAATAACTTGGATGCTTTCTGCTTTGATCTGCATGCCCCAGAAGGATCGCTGTTGTATAAATTAACATGGAACGAGCAATACCCTCTTTAAAGAAAAAAGTCCTTTGGCTTTGGCCGAGGTGTTGTCCTTTAAGGTCTGTTGTGCAGAGCAGTATTTCCAGAGAATGAGCGTGCCCTTATGTCAAACCTGGACCCCTGAGGGGAGGAGTGACTGCTGGGGCCATATGCTTGCTCTCTGTGGGCGGGCAAAGTGACGTTATGCAAGATGCACGTCCCTGGTCTCTGTTTGTTCCAGCTGCTGCAGGAAATGAGGCTGGAACCACTTGGAGCCCGGCGAGGGCTCAGCACAGGCCTCCCTGCTTCTGCTGCTCTTGCTAAGCAGACTAATGCTCTCAGCACACCGTAGCTGTCGGGCCGAGTGCAGCGCGATTCCCGTTACCACGAGCAGCTCACTCAGTTTGCACTGCTCTTCTTGAAGACTGGTTCTGTTTGCCAGACAGCGTCTGGTCTCCAGCTCAGTAGTTCCATGAACTGGGATCTGTGGTGACTTGAGATGTGATGACGGAATCTGGGAAGAAGACCAGATTGAGAAACAAGCCGTGTGCCAGAGCGACAGGATGTCTGTCTTGGATGTACAGACCAGTTTCTAATGCGCTTTGGGTTTAAACTGCACAGAATCTGTTTTATTTACTAAGAAAAAACCATGACCTATGACTCAGGCCTTCCTGACAGAATGGGTCTCTCAGTCTACATAAGTAATTCCTGCCCTGCTCAAGTAAGAATTAGGTACCTTGAAAGCTGTACCTAAGAAAAAGCTCTGCTTTATTTTTTTTTAAGGCATCCAGAAGAGCCTGAAGAGATCTAAGTAAATTGTATTTTTCTGTCTCCTGTTGATGTGGGGGAAGAGAAAAAAACATGATTCCTCCAGCTCCAGGTCAAAATCTGAGATTCTGATCCAGAGAGCACCAAGCCCAGGAGAGGTATGTGCACATAGACAGCTGAGTCCTCTGTTGTAATAGAGCTAATCACGTTAGCAGCCTCAATGCCAGGCTCCCTCTCTGGATCAGAGTACTTGAGGTGCACCAGGAGAAGTGTCTGGATGCTGTAGTATCTGTTTGTCCTTCTGCATTGCTCACTGTGCTCAAGTCTCTTGATTAGCAGGTAGATTAATATTAAGCCAGTATGTGCAACCACATGTAGCAAGGGAAAATGCACAAGGAGAGAGAGGATCTCCGCTAGAAATGCTCTTAAACACTAGAACACAACTGGCAGACCTGCTGAACAGTGAACGCAGATCAGCAGTGGGTGGAGACATCTGTAAGTTAGTAGACAGGTGCCTTTGTTCTGTCTTTTTACCTAGACGTGCTCTGTTAGCTCACCAGTTAGCTCTGGAAGGGATCGTGCTTTGTTTAGTACGGTAGAAATCCCTGGCAGGTACCTGCCCTCAGCAATTTGCCCTCAGCTACATCCAGCAAAAGCGGGTGTGTTTTGGGTGTGTTGGTGTCCAGGCTTGTTCAGCTCAGGCTTCCTTCCAAGCCTTAAAGATTCCCTCCTCCAGCCTTCTCAGCCCTTCCTGGTCCAGGAACCAAGGGTGAGGCCCTTTGCCACGTCCACCCCGGTCCGGACGCGCTCCACTGTGAGTAAGCGGAGCCCACATCCTGTTCCCACACAGGAACAATTCCTGCCATGGCAGAGGCAGCCACAGGCAAACGCTGCCAAACGCACACCCCCTCTGAGCATGGCCAGCTCATGTCCCAGAAATGGGAATCCCTACACATTGGCCTTACAGACTGGCTGTCAGCTGCTCCTAGCAGGATTCCCAGCAAGCTTATTGTTCAAGGTCACATAAAAGGAATTTCCTAAGCTTTTGCTGTACATGTGGTGTTACAAGTTTATTCCATCTTTACTTAAACAGCTGCTTTCATACTCATCTGTAAACACTCACTTTAAACCACTTCTTAATGGAAAAAATGGCCAAAGTGACTTCGTGCAAACACTAGGAATGTCGTTACACAAAGTACCTGTGAATCAGTCACCCACTCTGCACTACCCGGCCTGCTTTGCAGAATCTTCCCCATCAAGGTAAGCCAGGAGATTAAACGGATGCTCCTTCAGTGTGAATCAGGGCTTTCCAAGGGATGCCTGAGCTCTGCTTCCACTAAATGGGCAAACGTCTGTGCCAGGGTGAATCAAGTATCGAAAGAGGCTTCAGAGGGAGAACTCGGTGCCTTTTTCTCTTCTTTAGTAGGTCAGAGATGGGTTGAGTGACAGGGTTAAACCAGGATTGCAGGTCTTCAAGCCGAGTGACTTCTCTTTTCTCTGTCCCTGCCCTTCCTTGCTCTGTTACCAGGTGCCCGTTCTGCATCTACTCCACCAACCGCCCTGCAGCGATGGAGTGCCACCTGAAGACTCACTACAAGATGGAGTACAAATGTCGAATCTGCCAGACAGTGAAAGCAAATCAGCTGGAGCTGGAGATGCACATCCGAGAACACCGCCTAGGCAACCATTACAAATGTGACCAGTGTGGCTACCTGTCCAAAACCGCCAACAAGCTGATTGAACACGTGCGAGTCCACACCGGCGAGCGCCCTTTTCACTGTGACCAGTGCAGCTACAGCTGCAAACGCAAAGACAATCTCAACTTGCACAAGAAACTGAAGCATGCTCCACGCCAGACTTTCAGCTGTGACGAGTGCCTGTTCAAGACTACCCACCCTTTTGTCTTCAGCCGCCACGTGAAGAAGCACCAGAACGGGGACTGCTCTGAAGAGGAGAAGAAGGGCCAGTATTCAACCTCCAAGGAAGCCAGTCCGCTCCCACCAGTGAACAGCTCCAGAAACCTCCTGTCACCCCTCTCAGTCATGTCTGCCTCCCAGGCTCTGCAAACAGTGGCAATGTCAGCTGCACAGGGCAGCGGGGCAGAGCCAAACTTGGCAGTGAAAGCCTTGGCCATAAATGGCACTTCCCTGTGCTTTGATAAATACTGGAACTCAGAGTTTGCCCACCTTATTCCTTTAACAATGTTCTTCCCCAAAAACCACTACAATCTCACATTCCATCCACCCAGACCTCAGACTGCACCAGGAGGTGCTTCTTCACCTAAACACTCCTTCCTTGCCTACCTTGGACTAACAGAAAGGGCAGAAACTGTCTGAGGGCAGTTCCATTCTGTACCAAAAATACCCCAGCAATCCCAGCAGGTATACTTTGCTGCAAAGCGTAGCCCCAAGAGGTAACGAACACTTGTACTATATCATTAGCAAGGTTTAGAAACCGGCTCTGTGTGTATACTTATTGCATTGACATGAAAGCTGCTTTATTCAATCTTCAAGAGGTGACCTACTGCATACTTCTACCTTCAGAGGCATGTTCCCAGTACTCTTATCTAAGAAACTATTTTGTCTTGTTAAGCTGAAAAAGAGTGTCCTTAATGGCAATCAGCACTTGTAAGATTACCTATCAATGCATTTTATTTTTGGGCTTTGTGTGCGTGTGGGTGCGTGAAAGAGAGGCTGCCTGTAGCGTGCCATGAAGTTGCTTTTGCACATCCCTTGTATTGGCTTATTTAATCATTATTCTTTTTCCCTTTTCACACACTTGCTCCCTCTTGTCCTTCCATCTCCCCCTGAACTGTAGACTTGTGGAAGGAATAACACTTGGTTCAGGGTGGACCAGTGTGTTCTTTCAGTGCTGTTTGCAGCTTCATTTACTTATTCAATGCCTTGTACTCATTTGTCAAGGTTTGAGTATTTGAGGGGCAGAGTTGATAGGAAAAAGTTGCTTTCAGCACTGCAGGATGAGGGTTGAACAGTGAAAGGCCTGTGCATGTCTGTACTCACACACACACGTGCAGTGTGTGCAGTCTGCACCCCCCCACAGCTGGCCTATCTCTTAACTGTTAATGCAGGTGGAACCAACGGCTGTGCTGGGGCCATAGCAAACATCTTTTGTTTTAAAAGGGCATATAAATATTATATAGAGTGATACTGTATTATGCAGTGGTTACCTTTTAGTTTGCAGGAACAACTTGGATAACTAGAATTCTATGGTGGAAAAAAAAATCCAACAAGGGGATTAAAAAAAAGGGTATGGATAAATTCTGGGTATAAATACTCAGACTAAAAAGAAAACAAGGCAGTTTTGCACAGTGCTTTAGTCTTGCACTAGTTTGTTTCTCACTTGCAAAAAAAAAAAAAAAAACCTAAAAAATAAAATAAGCTGTGGGCTGAAGGTAAGAAGACTGTTTCTTTGAAAAGGTACCAGTAACAACTTTGAAATATATAGCTATAAGAAGATGCTGTTTGAACCACACAGTTCTCTTTTATACCCTCAGTATTTCAATTGTACTTGCAAATTCTACAGTCCTGTCGATACCCTCCATGTCATTAGTAATCCTTTGCTCCTTTTTGTTAATGGCAGGTAGAGTGTATACTGCTAGGAAGCTAACTTTGTACTTATTTAATGCTCCTATTTGTGGTCATTAAAAATGACATATTATATGTAGCACTTTATTGCAGGAAGAAGCAAACGCGGCTTGGTTGTATAACCTTTGTTAGTCTCCAAATGCCAAGAGTGATCTTAATTGAAGAGAAGCTAACCGACTGTTAATTGATTTGTGTTTCTTAGACAACTTAATATCCAGGAAGAAAGATCAGGATTAAAAATACTCTGCATTAAAATTGGAAGCATAAAACATGAAACAATTGGAAATTATCCTGTGACTGGCAGGAATGCTTCCTCACTGGCTTACTGTTTTCTGGGGAGTCTCTGGGCTGTCTTTCACCAGGTACTAGAAATGTCTGACCTAGGTTTTGTCAAAGTCCCTTCTCTGTCCCTTGGCTAAGCCACTGCAGGAGGTGCCCTGAGTCACACCTACCATGCTATCCACCCACCCTCACACTGTCCTGAAGGACCTTCTGCAGGTTGTTGTGGGATGGGGCAATCTGACAGGCCTGTTGGAGCCAACCCCTTGTTCGTGACAGCACCAAAGGAACGCCCCAGTTCAGGAAGGCATTTCTGGTCCACAAGGGCTCTTAGCCATATACACAACTAGAAACATAACTCAACCTTCATTAGTTCTTAAATGAAGCTTGTGTAGAAATACTTTTTTTGAGGGAAAACCTGCATCATTTCACATATTTGCAAGATTCCTACATGTTTTGCACTGAGATGGCCAAACATTCTCCACTGTCATGACCAAACTCTTCCTGTCTGAGGAGGACTTGCTGATCTGTGCTCTCCCATTAACATACTGGAAGCTATTTACAAGGGGGAAATACCCAAAATAGTAGCAGGTTATCAATTTGAATTATTATTTAAAGGGCCGAGAAGTCCCACCCTTTTGTTTACATTCCAGCAGACAGTTTTGGTTCTAATGAGCATGTGGCGGTTCTGTCTGTCTACGCAGTAAAGAAAAGCCATCTGTTCCAAAGTATGTATGAACCTTTGTAAACAGCCTACGTAACTCAGGGCCCTGTGTGCCATCATGCTTTACTCCATCACCACTCCTGGTTACACACACACCCCACCACCCCCCCCCAGTGCTGCCCCCAGAATACAGACAAAACAGAAAATGCTGTAGTAGTAAATACTCAAGGCATTAAAAAGGAGTATGTCACCAGAATGGAATATGCAATCTGCATCCAGAAAATCACCAGTTCTTTAAAATACACTCGGTGCATAATCTCTGACCCCACCATAGAAGAGCAAATAAATCAAAAAGCTTATTTTTCAAACCAACCAGTACAGACAGCTGTCTAGGAGGAGGAAGTAGGAATGTGAGTAGGACACTTAGCAAACCAAACGGCAGTTTAACTAGGGCTGGAAGGTCCAGGAATGAGCTAGCAGTGCATGAGCGCCACCTGTTCCGTGGTGTTCCACTGTACCAGTATCTGACCCACCACAACGTTTAACATACCTGGGAAATTTGTTTAGCACTTTGGAAAGGATAAATTAATTCTTTCTGGCAAGTTATAGAAGTATTCTCTGTAAGCAAAAGTGTGTTAGGAGGTTTTTATTTTTTTAAGAAAAAAAAAATACAGTATTTATCAGAGCTCATGCCTATAAAAATAACTGGTTGGCAGTTCAAGGCTAAAGAAAGTAATGGTCTCCAGAGGTTCCCCCTACCGACTAATGACCAATGGTTCTGACAAATTCCCCCCACCAGAAAGGTAATTTCATACTGGTTTTCACTATGCATTCTGTAACAAAAGCCTAGCGTGTTTTCCATTCGCCAATTCAGCTAGAAGTTCTCAGCACTTATTTCTTTCTTCTGTCTTTTTTTTTTTTTACTTGTTGTATTATGTTCAAATATCATCCTGTCAAGGTTTGTGTACATTAATAAAAATTTGTATTGTATAAAGCTTTTTGCATTATAAGGCTGTACAGGGTCATTTTGACAGTAACTGGTATATTCCTTTGCATCTTATGTTGCGTTGCCAATTTCTAGTGTATCCAGTTTGGAAGTACAATATACTCTAATTAAAAAGGTTGGCTATATTCTTGTTTCTTTTTGGTTTTCTTTCCACTCTTTTTTTTTAAGTGCAAATATTAGGACTGATTTGGAGGGAGGGGGAAACAGTTCTTCTACAAGACAAGAAGATATGGCTGAAATTGAAAAGCAAAGCCCTGGTTATCACTAGTGATGAAGCAAATACTCCGGGGATGGCCACAAGATTTCTCTCTGTGAGCTATGTACTTGTACCAGGTCTATTCTACAAGGGGCATAATAAAGTAACACTGTGCATTAAAAGGTTGTAGTGGAAATTAATTCTTCATTGTGAAAAACAGAATGTCTGTGTTTTATCAACATCTTAGAAAAAGATGGATTTTTTTCACCTCAGATTAATGGAAAAATTAAAATGCACAGAGGAAGCTAAAGAAGGAAAGCCTAAGAATAGACAAATATCCAAGAAGCAAAGATATTATTGTCTCCACTGAACAAAAAAAGATCCTGAACATCCTAAAAGTAAGTTAGAAACTAACCAGGGAAAAAAAAAAAAAAAAAAAAAAGAGGATATTCATTAGATAAAAACTATCCTCAGCTATATACATGTTAAGATTAAATACATGTGGCTTGCCCTTTTCCCCCAGTTAGGGTTGTGTTAAGGCCTAACCAGTTGAAAAATCCATATGGTTAATTCTGTAGGGGTGTGGACACTGATTTTCAGGGCCTCTGTTGTACCTGGTAACAGCTGGTGTGTTGGAATCCTCTGCTGCTCCTTTCGCTGGCAGTGGGTTGGGTGAAGGGACAGCAGCTCCAGCTTTGTCACAGGGCTGGCAAGTCATGGTCAGGAAGAGGCAGGTGATCTTTCTCTCCTTTGTACTATAGCTGAAATAGAAAATGTTGATGCTCCTTGGAGGGTTTTTTGTGCTAGACATAAATAGTTGTCCTAGCAAATAAAAGACAAATTGGCTAATTTTGAAAGGTATTTCAGAGATTGATCTACCAAGCCCTGATTGCGTCTTGTTGGTTTAAAAACAGACCTTTTCTTGTGTGAATTACTGCAGCCTTGTTGTAAATTATTGTAACAGTTCATTTAACTGAGACAGTGTGTCACGGTTTAGGGTCAGGGCAACCCCCAGACCGATAACAGACGCTCTCTTTTAACCCCCCTCCCTCCCCAAAGGGGGAGAGAAAAGGAATAAGGGAGAGAGACTTAGTGATTAGATAAAGAAAAGTAGAACAATTTAAGGAAAAATGAAAATGAAATATATACAAATATGTACAAAGCCAGTACCGAACCCAACCCCCCTGATGTTAATTACGTCACCGTCACTGATGCTGTGGAGGAGCTGGACAGCACTGGATCTCGGGAGCGCAAAAAAAAAAAACAACAAACACGATGAGAGCCAAAGTAAAAGGGAGAGACCGGAAGCGAAAAGGGCAAATCTCCGGACCCCCAAGCTTTATATACTGGATATGACATGTATGGGCTGGAATACCTTGTTGGTCAGTTTGGGGTCACCTGTCCTGTCTGTTCCACCCCGCAGGTGCGGTCTTTCACTTTTCTGCACCCTTTAGTGCAATTCACAAATTCTAGTAATGGCCTTGGTTTGCATTCCATCTCTGGTAGTAACTCTAAACATGAGGTGTTATCACTGCTAGAAGCAGACACTGTCTGCAGAACATGCTGCTAACTCCAGAAAGCGCAGCTAGTTAGAAAACCTGAGCTGAAAAAGTAAAATCACTGAACAGAATTTGCTCAGTTTTCACCCAAACTAGGACACAGTGGTTTAAGGTGTAGGTTCAAATGTCCATTTAAGAGACACAGAGAAGCTGCAAGGAGTGAGTCAAAGAGCACGCTGGCTAGCTGAGGAGGGGGCTGAGCAGAGGCCTGATCATGCTGCCTGCACAAACTGTAAGCCAGCAGTTAAATTCAGGTCATGTAGTAGTAGCTCCAGCACGTGAGTCTTAGATAAACTTTTATTGAGAAGTTCAGGCCCAGTCGCAACCGAAACATCGCCCATCCTCATGCAACCACTCTCGCCTTACCAGAAACACACACCTGACAGAACACCCCTCTGTGCACCCAGAGAGGGTTCTAGTGTCACATGCTGACACGTGATAAAGAGCCACTGTCCTTTGCAGCAGGTGACTAACATGCTTGGAGATCTGCACAGTTTTAATTGATTAACCCAACTGTCCCTGGCTGGTCTGTTCTGATGCATATACCAATATGTGTCTGTGGTGACAGAAAACAGCTTGGGTTGTGTATTCACCCTCTCAGGACAGCAAGAGCTGACCTGCTTCTGTTCTGCAGCTAAATACATATTTTAATATGCCATATATTTTTTAAAAAGTAAAAAGGTAACTTAAAAGTAGACTTTTTTTCAAGCTGAATTATTTCTTCTAATCCTATACCTTTATACTGCAGAATAGAGTGTAAACAAGAGACTGGAAAAACTAAAATTTTCTGTATCACTTGACTGTAGAGGGGGATTCTGTGACAGGTGATGGCATTATTTATGCAGAGCCATGTTTTAAAATGCACATTGCATCAAAAATATATAAGTTGTGCTCCTAACAAACAGCCATCTGCATTATCCCATCCACCATCATATCTGCTGCTAATTGGGCTCCTTGTTGACAAGGCTCAGCAGCAAGGTTAAGTGCTGGCTGTAAAAAGCAGTCTAGCCTCTTGCCCGAGGGGTCAGAGCTCAGGCAGCCCATGCAGGAGCCTGCACGGCCTCTTCCCTGCTATGTATTTTTGGAGAGCTAATAAACTACAAGCACAATCACCCCTACCAGGAGGGCTGCCAACCACTGCCGGTGTCCGTGGAGCTGCAGTTAGCAGTACATTGGCATCTCATCCCAGAGGCATGCAAGTAATCTGCAAGGGAAGAGGTGGAGGCATTTCCATCAATAGTTTAGAAACTACCAGTGCAGCATCCAAAAATTCCAGCAGTGCCAGCTGACCTTCCTTGGACACAGGGTGGGCACTTCTCTGAAAAAGGGATTGGAGTGGGGGGTGGAAAGCTGGATTTAGTGCCCTATGTTCAGTACCCCTGAAAGGTGAATGTCTTCAAGATGCTGCCTCATCTTGACTAGAGAAATCCAGTAACTGCTTTTAAAAAATCTCAGCCAACAAGTCCTGGTGGGCAGTCGCAGGGTGCAGCCTGCTGCCAGTTCCCCGGGCACTGTGGGTAGCAAACCAGACAGGACAGCTTGGATGGCACACGTGTCTTGGCAGATGCAGGCTGAGTTAACAGGTACCATCTGACCCGAAGAGCAGAGTTTTGCTTGGCTTGTGGGGTGGCTGCAAAGCTCTTGGGAACACAGCACGCTCCGTTTGCTCTACAGCAAGCAATACAGCAGAAATGCAGCTGTTGTTATGTTGCCACATGTGCACAACAGCTGTCTGACCAACCCAGCAGTGACTACATTTACATGTAGAACTTTCTTAAGCATTCACCATTTTAAATTGAAAATAAATAACTAACTAGAGCTGGAGCTGAGCAATAGCAGGAGTGGGTGATGGAGGGACACACCAACTGGAAATATATCATTAATAATTAAAAAAAAAAAAAAAAAAGGAAAAAACCCACCTCCCTACCACCCTCAATAAACCTCACCCCAACAACCGACAACTGTATAGCAGAAGAGCACAAAATAATACTCTTCTTTGAAACATCTGCATCCTATTTCCCGCCTTTAAGAAAAGAGGGTGCTGGGGTGCGTGTGTGTGTGTCCATCCTATAGGTAGTTTTGCTTCGATTTCATAGGATTTTTTTTTTTTTATTGTTCTGTTTCTCTCTCCCTAAACCTTGATTAAAATGTAACATCTGGCACAGCTCTAGAAACAAAATTAAAACAAACAAAAACTACCCAAAACCAACAATTTTTTCCAATTTAGGCTATAGCTGATGAAAAAAGACTTCAAGTTCCTGTAGTATACTCTGCTGTTTGCACGTAGTTCTGCTCTATTTCATTTTTCAAACCTCTTCTATCACATACCTTTTTATTTTTTTCCAGAACATCCCAGACAGCATTTCACTGGAACTGCAAACTTTGAATTGCTGATCTTCTGGGAAGGGGCCTTTTAAAATAAATAATAGGAAAATGCTCTATCGCCGAGCCCCTCGTGCCAATGTTCGCAGAACAGCCTAAATGTGATCAAAACCAAAAATAGGCCTCACTTTCTGGCTGGTCAAAAAAATACTAAATACATTCTTGCTCCTTTTTCTGCTATTGAAGACTGAACTGTTCTTTCACATGGTAGACTGAAGAATTTTCTTTTTTGACAGAGTGAACAGGAAGCCAGTTGGGAGGGTCAGAGCTGTAACTAACATGCTCACGCATAGTTGAGTAAGACTTTAGACCTGATTTATGCGTAACTGCATGAATGACTATGAGCATGTTTTTCTTGGCTTACTCTCGCTGCCTCCTTAAGCATTTTGACTCAAATAAGCACATGATCCTGGTCTAGCTCCTGATCCAAAAAAGACTCCTGCTCCTCTCTCTCTGCACAAACACCCCCAACAGCAACACAAGTTGACCAAGTGCCAACCAGATAGCCCTAAGGGCTGAAGCGAAGCAGGGCCCTGCCAGCAGTGCCAGGACCAGCCTCGAGCAACCCCACTTGTGCTAGCACCAGCATACTAGATGATGTTAAACCCTGTATAGCAGAGATTAACATGCCCCTTATACCTTGACCTCCCAGTGGACAGTGTACAGGTGCCTTCCATCAGTTAGAAGCAGCAGTTGTTTGAGCAATAAAGTCACAGTATCTTCTTCCCCTGAAATTGAGAAAAAAAATACAAAAATTAAATGCCAGGGGCATAAAAACTAAACAGTTGCAGGAGTGCTCCCTCCAGCAGTGTGAGTCTGAGCTGACATGCTTACACTGGTGGCTGTCACTCATCCCCGTGATGTTTTCTAACTGTATCAGAACAGCTTTATTTGGAGTGATGCCTGTTTGGACTCTTGGTGGTTAGTAAGCACACATTAAACCTTCATGCTTTTACCCCCAGCTACCTACTTTTAATGGTAGCATACCTCGATCTTTATGAAAAGATCTAAATGTAATCTTAAATGTGATTTTAAAATATGCATTGTATCTTCTAAGCTGACATTTCAATTAAAAATAAATAAGATCCGGTTATATGATGATGCTGTGATAAGATTGCATTTTTACCAGTCAAGTTTCATTCCTACTCTGCGGCAGATTTCTCTAAGATAGACAGAGACAGGAATAACTGTCCTCCAGCAACTCAAACCAGGAAAATGTAAATAAGGGTGCACTTAATCGCTTCCCAAAGTTGGGATATCACATTTTATGGATAAAGGTGGTTTGCGATAAACAGATTGTTACTTTCCTGTGGCTAGGCTATTAAAGCTAATAATTGCACAATAAAATTTAATTCACAACCCATTTTATCAGGAAAACAATGCAATGTGCACTGCAGAAGGTTATTACGCACATCGATATGTAAGTACCTACCAGCTAAAGCTCGCACAGGTACCCTCTTTAACTATAGAGTAATAGACATTAAGTTTGGGACGAACCTTCAAGATCATCAAATCCAACCTTCTATTATATATTATCAGGACTATTAAACCATGTCCTGAAGTGCCACATCTGGACATTTCTTTAAATCTGGTCTTTTCTATAAACCTGTTTGTATGTCCAGCACCACGCTGTTCCAGAAGTTACATGTAAATCCACTAACAGCACTGTGTTTGCTGCAGAGACACTAAATTCCACCTAAAATAGTTCCTGAGTATCCTCCCCCAAGCTACTTTATTGTCTGCCTGCTGTGGGATCCTGAGCTGGACAGACCTACTGCGTGTGTTCTAACCACTCTGGACTTGTGCTCACTGCTGTCACCCTACTCTGGAACTCTCTATTTTAGGTGAAAAGCTCATTCTGCTCACAGTTCACTTCTGTATGTGATAAAAAGGCTGACCCTGCATGCCTCAGTTCCAGCCAGTGTCCTGCTCTCAGGGTAAATGCTACTGCCTAACACTTCAGAAGAAAGAATAATTTTTTTAAAAACTAAAAATCAAGAAATTGGGACTGCTTAGAGGTTTTTTGCGGTGGAATGTTTTAAAAGACACAGGAACTTCCTGTGGAGCGGAATCTGTGGTTCCTGACAATAAGCACTACTGGCCATGCTCTGACTGACTGCCTTTGGAGCTGGTTCCCAAAATCCTTTACACACAGAGGTTTTCCTGAGCATTGTTTAGAAACTGGATGTCTTCCATCAGGAGATTTGAACCGCAATAGCCAGTTCCTCAACTTTTATATTTGCCATCAAAGTCACGTGAGTTCTGTCAGTCATTTTCTGTCACCCAAGCAATTAGTTTTTGTCACCTAACATCCAGGCTTTTATTTGGTTTTATTTTTTTATTTGGACTTCAAAAATCTTCTGCGTTTAGGGACTCAAAACAAAATGGGTGGTTTGGTTTGGTTTTTTTATAGTTCAAAAAATTTGTCTGAAAAATTAGCTTCCTGGTCTAGACTATTAATAGAACTGAGACACCAAACTTTTACTTTTAATGACCAAATAAAAATAAAATAGTTCACCAAGAAGTGTCACTGGCAACCAGAGAGAGGCCCAGGACTCTTAAGTCTCCAATATGAATGTTCCCTAGCTGCCAAAAGCTTTCATGGTTCAAAGCTCACTCTTGGCGCTGCTGAACAACGAGGGACTAGCTCCTCCCAAGTCATCTGCCAGTTCATGACAGGCCAAAACCTCAAAGAAATCCCTTAGCTCTGCAGCTCTTTCTAGAAACCTCAAAAAGGGAGGCTATTTACCTCTAACTCCTCGGAGATCTGCTGTCTGTACGTATGTTGACATTGAATTTATTGTGCAAACACTGAAAGCCAGAGAACTTCCACCCAGCAGTACTCACAGAAATGCATACACCTTGTCTCCTCTTGCTCCATTTTTGCAGAGGGTGGCCCGCTTGTTGTAACAAGTTGCAGTGTCATAACCAACTCTGATCAATTATCCTGCTTCGGTGTGACTGCTAAGGCCCTCAGATCTTCTCATCACAGGCCCAGTAATGTGAGGAGACTTTCTGAAGACTACCTGTCAGCATAGAAGGAAAAAGGTACTTGCAGCACCCAATGATGCAACAATTATTGTCAGTCGTGAAATCCGAAATTTTATACCATTCCAAGGAAGCATTCAGCTTGAATTCTGATGGTAGCTTTGTTTCCCCTTTCCTTCCTGACAATAAACAGGACAGACAACGAAGAAAGCTTCCTTCAAGGAAAGATCCCCTCCCACCTATTCATCTTCCTGAGGCATCTTTCAAAAGACAACCCCCTGCCCAGCCAAGGGCACAAGACAGAGCCAGCTGCTAAGTGCTCTGAAACTGCAGAGAAGAAAGCTTCACTTTTGCAACTGCAGCAGGCAACCTGGGACATGGGGCAGAGGCATCCCAAGACAGGACAGCAGCCTGTCCACACACCACCTCTTTGCCCATACCGATCTACCTCACAGTTTCTCTTGCAAATGTTATTGGCAAGAGACAAGCCAGTCTTCAGCTCACTAAAGGGAGGACCTGAGACTCAAGTGATAACACTTGAGATTGGCAATAAAACCCTCCAGGAATTGAGAGGCAAGAGTTTGAGGCTCTAATCAAAGAGCTATAGTAGGACCCAAAACAAACACTTTCTCACCAGCAAGTTCAAAATGGCTATGCCCTGACAGAGCCTGCAGGTTATTTTGGACATGAGAGGTGTCAAAAAAATAGATTAATGCAGTTTAACTAGGAAATGGGGAATGTATCCACCATGGTTTGCAGGCTGGCCCTTAAGCAAAACTGTTTTTTCTTAATTTATAAGGCATGAAATTTAACCTTAACGTACTTCCAGTTCAAAATATGGCTCTTTATTTTCTCATCTATGAACAACCAGTACAGCATAATTCAAATCCACACCCTGTAAAGGTGACCAGCAGCCAGCTGTGCCAGTTGCCCAGGGCACTTACTCCCAATAGTCTTCCCTCTTCCTAGCACAAATGATGTCAGATGTTGAGCACCTTGTTTTAGTAATTAGCCATCCTCATCCCCGGACTGCACAGATCGTTTTGTCTGTGCTGCTGCTCTATCATATGTGCCTTCTACTATACAGGACTTCTTCTATTACAAATATGGAATAATACGAACATACAAAATACCACCATGCAGTCACCTTTTCTTTCTTTTTTTTTTTTTTTTTTTTAACACTTTAACAACAAGATTTTCTTTTTTTTTTCTTTTTTTTTTTCAGAAAGAAACCTCACACAACTGTTGCCAGCAGCCAGATTAAAACAAGTCTTTCTGAAACAAACGTGCTCTTTCTAGAGACTCAGACTTGCTCATTAAATCCTGAGTTAATGGATTGCAGATTCTTCAGCTTTTGGGAAATACCATTTGACAATTTGTAGAGGAAGATTGATCTCTGTTTATATACGTCTATAAATAAAGACTTCATACCCTGGCACCAGCCACTCAGATGCATGATAAAAGTTCAGCAGCTTTTGAAGAGAAATGGTCAGGATTTAGGGCGATGGACTAGTGCAGATCCTTTTCTAGCTGCATCTGAAAAATGCATTTCCCTTTATCACATCTAACCCTGGTGAAGAGGGCAGCATTGGTCAGGTGCCTCTTACTGCCAGGACTACAACCTGCCCTCTCAGGCTAGAGGCTCTTTGCCAAATGAGTCAGAAGAAAAGATACCATGTGGAAGAAAATTAAAGAGGAGAACTTTGCAAAAGTGGGATTTGTTTTAGTAATCAAAAGTAGCATGGATTTCACACCAGCTCAAAAAAACAGTTATGCCCTTATTTGCACAACCGCTGGGGGTCTTGACCTTGCCAGACCTATATCTTCTTTCTTCCAGCTTTTATAACCTCAGTAGCTCTTGTCCATCACAAAGCCGTGACAAAGCCCTGGTCAAAAACAAGTCAGAAATGTAGAGCCCAGAAGCAGATTAAACCTGAGGTAATTGATTTAGAACTCTGCTCACTGTTTTCTTCAGCACATTTCTCCTGGTTCTCTGTAGTCCAATACATTTCTGAGGAAACAGAGAGTGGCTTGACATATTGAGGCGGGGAAAAAAAAAAGACCCAGATGGTAACAAGTGGTTATTCCTTTTACCTTGGTTGTAAATCTGAGTACAACACACAGGGCACTGCATCAATTCCAAACAAGCGTGGGCAGATATACAGTGTGCTGCTTGCCCTGACCAAACCATAGAGCAGCACATAAAAAAAAGGTACTCTAGCAAGACATAAAAATACTGAAATCTGTGGTAAATAGGAGTCCATTTTTAAAGAGGTCTAAAGTCTCCTAATTCCAGAATAACATTACTATTACCTAGACAGAGTAAGCCTGCTCACAGTTCCCAAAAAGCCCCACAGCAGATGGGGAGTTCAGCTGGTAATGTGAGTATTTTTCAGGTGAGGGGTAGTTCAAGAGGGCTATTCACCAAGGTTCATAAAAAGAAAAAAACCCCAAACAAACTTTAAAATCAGCTAAAATTGAATCTTTAGTAGGGGTAATAGGGTAGTTACATCTCAGTAGTTCTTTTAGGGACAAGAAGTTTTAAGGAAGGACAACTATCCCCATTGGAATCATCCAGGAACCTTACGGGAGGTGATTTAATCACCAGTGCTTTGCTATAAGTCCAGCAGCTGTTGCATCACAAAATCTACGTTATTTTTAGTTCATGTCATGCCTGGTGTTAAAATACTTTGTTTTGGTAAGTTTGTAGGACAAAAGTTGAGGATTGACAGTGACTCCCCTAGCTCTTGGAAAGGTTTCATACCTTCACGCTTAAGCCATCTGATGGCAGAAAACACAAACCACACAGACCGTAAACCCTCCCTTTCTGCCACAAGGACTCAAGTTTTGCACTGCCCAAATGGCGACCCCAGCAGAGGGTCTGAAGAGATCATTTATTTGTCGCTTTTGTAGGAGGCTTTATCCAGATATCTCTGAAGTTCCCTAGTAGGAAGGCAGATGTGTTCCACGATGGAGTTATGTAACCATCATAATTTATCATTAATCATTTGGCATCAATCACAGGAGATTATGTGGTTTTCTTTCTCACTGAAAGTACAGTTTGTCCTATGTGGGACTGTTTGACTATGTCTGGCTGACTTGATCACCAGGAAGAATGAAAGCAGGATGCCTGATCAAGTACCAAACCATCACAAAAAATACTGACTAAGACAGTTCAAGCTCTGATCAGTTATTTAACCACCTTCAGTTGTGAGAACTCAATTTCAGGTTAAAACAACAACAAAAAAAACCCAACCAAACAACCCAAAACTCTAAAGTGAATTATTGAAACACAAAACACACCCAAAAAAAAAACCCACATAAAACCCACATCACGATTCAGTACAAACAACAAAACAGATATGGGCAGGGAA
>JAOEGS010000997.1:1602-18956 GCA_025447755.1 Corythornis vintsioides | reverse complement strand
ACACACCCAAAAAAAAAACCCACATAAAACCCACATCACGATTCAGTACAAACAACAAAACAGATATGGGCAGGGAACATCTACATTGTTTTTTCAAAGCAATAACTATTATGACTGGTATCTCTGAGAATGAAACAGAGCAAGCTCTCCAGTGTTCTGGTCTCCGGAAGGTCATGCTCACAAGTCAGTGACCATAAGAGCCAAGCTGGCATTCCCAGTGCCCATAGCAATAGATCCAATTACTTCAACCAAAAAGCATTAAAAGGCAAATGCAGCACATAAAGATCTTATTGCTTTGTTAATTCAAATACATATGTCTACATATATAAAGATGGGAGAACAGCCCCCTTGCCATTTCTGTAAGGTCTGGATTCTTAACTTTCCTTCCACAATTTTATCCATTTTTTCCTCCCCCCAGCATTTGGTTGTTTGGAAACACTTCACCCAAAGTCAAACCAAACAAGGCCTGGGTAAACTGATGTGATAACTATTTGTTTGGTGAATGTAATTCTTCCCACCACTGTTCGCTGCAGTTTTTCAGACTTAAATAAGAGAAAATACCATTTTATTCTTCTTTCAATTACAGATGCAAAGATCTAGGGCTCAGTAAAGCTAAACTCAAGCTTCATACTTACTAGCCAGTGTCTATTTTGATTTTGCTAAGAAAACTACCAGTTCAAATAATTCATTTAGAGGAAAAACAAGAAACAGAAAACTTCACTAGGTCCACTGCTGAAGCCAGTAAGTTCAAAGGGGATCAACAGCGTTTTATAAAAGGCAAAGATAGATTTAAAACAAAAAAAACAAACCACCATAAACTCTCTAAGATCCATCAATACCTACCAGATTACCCCAGCCCTGGGGACATCTGAGGAATGGGTGGGACCAAGTCTCAATGAAAACTCCTTCAAAGGTATCCAGCATCCTCTCCCCTGTATCACTGGATTGGGACAGTGTTTCCCTCCCTACCTGGAAGGACTAAAGACCATCACCAAATCTGGCACCTCTGAGGGCTCCTGTGCTTGCACCTCAGCCCCTGCATCACCCTGCTGTGCCAGTGCCAGCTCCAGCTCTCTTGGCACAGGGCACATGCTGCCACTAAAATCCTCTAACATCTCTACCTTCTCTACAGGCAGACTGACCTCTGCTCAGCAGCTTCAAGGTGGCAAAGTGCTCTTGCTGCTGCCCATAGGCCCACAAGCACATCCTGATGGCAGCAGAGAAGCTGTACAGCTCAGAAAGGTGAGCTGAATATGCAGTTTAATGTGACAGTTAATAGGAAGGCTATTTATGCCTGCTCTGTAAATGTCCCTATTTACTATATTTAAAGTTGCATTAGAAGAGCCAAACCAGAAATACCTATCAAGAATATAGTTAGTAGGTAAAACTAACTGTGGAAGTGATACCACCCTAGAAAAACATGATGCAGCCAATTATGCAAGGTTGCTATATGTATTATTAAGGACATTATACAGTGACCTATTAATGCCTCTAGAGTCCATTGTTGCCCTATTATCAATAGCAAATGAGAACCTTCTGTATTATTTTGGGAAATGACCTTTCTCCAAAGCATAGTGTAGCACAAGCCAGGAACCTCCCGAGTTGTAATTCCAGCTCCACCATTGACTCACTGGGAGACAGAGAAAGTCACGTTCACCTCAGGGCTGTTACTGTTTCTGTGAGGCTGCCGTGACACTCGCCTCCCTCACAGCTGGGTGCAGGCCTTTATTCAGTTCAAATATTTGAGTAGAGCTTTGAGGATGCAAAACTCCAGATCAGAGTGACAGATACATCGCTGGAGGTGCTTAAGGATTTTAACACAGCAGAAATTCAGCTGTGGCTGGAAGAACATACCGAGCAGCTCTACAAGATTCCCTTTCCACGGGTGAGAACTTGCAGCCACCAGCTTTAGGCTACAAGTCGCCACCTAGTAATGGTTCAGTCATTTCACCTACAGAGTTTCTCAACACAAGAAACAAAAGCTCAGTACTTGTTTCCACCTACACACCAGCAGAATTCGGGGTAATATTAACAACTCTCATAATGGCAAAAGATACACCTAAAATAACAGAAGCAGAGACCATAGGATGAAAATTCCTGGGACAAGCAGAACATGCAGTGGACACTCAGTTTATGCAGTCTCATACATTTCAAAGGTCAGAAAAAATAATGGGTTATAGGAAGTTACAGAGATTAAAAAAATAGAGCGGAGACTGTAACAACAGCAGCTCTTTCTCTCTGTCTCTCTAAGTAAATAAGAGTCATGACTAAATGAAGTCATTCTGAAAACACGAATCATTGAATTTGCTTTGGCAGAATATTCCCAGACTTAACCCCCTCAGATTGTGTCAAAAGGTATGAAACAATCAGATATATTTACAATTTACAGGAGCATGTATAATAACACAATAAAACTGTAGGAAGGCTATACTCCCGACTTAGAAAAAACCAATCAATTATTTTTCAAGGGGCAGAGATCAATGCCTTTTCAACAACTCTCTTGTCTCACTACAAAAGCTTCATTACTGACACAGTACTTGAGAGCTGTAAAATAACCCCCCCTTTCATAATTTTTCCAACACCTTCCAAACAAAACTTACTTCATGGCTTGAGATTCATCCCAATGGAGGAAATTCCATTTCAATTTCTTTGTAATTGACAGCACAACTCAAATTCCTAAATCTGCCTCCCAGATTCTGCCAGAGTAGAGAGTTTCTCAGTGTGGAAGATCTAACCTGAAAGCCACACCACCACACCCATATTTACATGAGGAAGTTCACAGGGTGAACACTTCTTCCATCACAATGATCCTCAAATGCCCTCAAAAATTCCTTAGCTATTATTTAAAAGTACTTTGTTTTACAGACAGACGGCAGATGTTTAAGCACGACATGATTCAAGTGTTAGAAAAATTAAATTGCAGCAGTTATTGAAATCCATGTTTGAATTTAATATTTAATACATCTCAACTGACAGATCACATTTACTGATCTTAATTAACAGTGCCCAGAGACACCTTATCCTTGTTCTCCAGATTGAACTATGGCAAAATTGTAGACCTGGGCGATGGATCTGTGGATATAGGGAAATCAATGGACTAAAATTTGCATTACTTAGCAGGTGCTTGGGTATAACACTTAGGAACCAAAGAGAGGCGTTTTCTCTCCTGGGCAGCAAGCTTTGACTTATGTGGAACATCCTGATGCAAACACTCAGGCCCTTTAGGTACCTTTGGCTTCTACACCTTCTTTCCACAACATTTTTGAATTGTCTTTTACTTAACAACTTCAAAAAAAAAAAAAAAAAAAAAAAGGCAACTTAAATTGCAGCAGCCGCCATGGGTGAAGGAATCAAACTAAGAAAGACCTTTACCCGTCTAATGAAGCGTCCCCCCGGCTGGGGCATCCCCACTGCAGGCTGACCCCGCGGGGGAGGGAAGGCTGCAGCTCACGGCCGGGCCGAGCGCTGCTGCCCAGCACCATCTACGGGCTCCCCCCCAGCACTGCAACCCAGCTGGCAGGAGTGCAGCTGCTCCCAGGCAGCCTCCAGCTTCCAGGCAACCTCTAGCTTCCCGGACGCATTCTCTGCCCTTCCGGCACTGTCGTCGTAAGGAAATTTCCTGAGCAGTTATTTATTTTCATTGTTACTGGTTCATCAAAAATAATCTAGAAAATGTTGGCTGAGGAATAATTTTCAGAATAAGATTTCGCCTTTGTCATTTGTAGCAGCTTGTTTGTCTCCCTTGTCATTTACTAGCTTGCAAACATGGTGGTTTACTACAAACACTCCACATAAAAAGTACCGGAGCAGAGAAAATGTATAGACTTAGAAACAGAAAACCAAGATTTAATTCCTTCCCAGCTTGTGCAATATTTAAACCTCTATTTCAGCTTCTCTTCCTAAATTACACGTCTTGCTTGTAAAAATATTTTCTTTTGGGGCGATCTTGTGATGTAGTCTGCATGAGGAACTGCCACAGTAACCCTAGGAGCTGCATAGTCCAGCCTTAATCTCAAGCAGCAGCTAATAAAGAAAAAAAAAAAAAAAAAGAAACTAAAACCATTCAAACCGTCCCCACAGAAATGTCCTTGCACTTTAGATGCTCACTAAGGGATACATGTTCAAAATGTTAAATGAGAGCTATGCAGACAAGATCCATTTAGAGGATCTGTGCATATGTCCAGAGCAATGCTTTCGAAGATGAAAGAGCTGGCAGTGGACCAAAGCAGATTATTTTAATTATTCCAGTTTCCCCCTGAAATTTCCTGTCTCATTGCATATGAAATATGATAACCCAAAAATGGAAAATTAACTCACCTAATGGGACAAAATGCAGGTGTCCTGTACTTTAGGACCCTTATTGAGACACACTCAGGCATGTGCTCAAATGCTGTCCCATTCTGATGTCAGGGCACAGAGGAACAGCAGCACTTCTAGTAAGAATAACTGTCAGGCAAGGATCTGTACACGGTGGGAATGCACATATGGAGCAATGCTGGCAGCTAAGCCAAGAGCCATGTGCATCCTTCAAGACAGGAACCTTGGATTTCTCCCTTCAACCTGTCATAATTCAGAATAATTGATTCATCTAGAATTAAGAAAAACAAAATAAACTTTCAAAGACTTTTAGTTGTGCTAGTGCTGTCCAGAGGGCATGGTCTGCCCTGTTGTTGCAGATGTGGACATGACAGCACTAGAGTGTCATGGTAAAGATACTTTTCCCCTTGTAAGAGAATGTCATATTCTAATGGATCACTAAAAGGAAGGTGAATAACAATCGTATTTTAATTATCTAAAGTTTGGAACACTGATTTTCAAACCTACCCCAGTTATATTGCCACTGCAGAAAGAACCAGACAGGTATTCTGCATCACACCACTTAAAAAAATACAAAATAAAAAAGGTTTTTTCCTTTTATATGAACTGATTTTAGGACATTACTGATTTTGACCTACGTTCCCTCCTCCTGTAAATCAGACATTAAGAACATGACTTCAGCTACTTGTTTTGAATCCTGCAGATATCAAGTATAAGCAGCTGCTGTTCATTGCAGACAGACAAATCGTATTCACAGCTCAGAATAAGGTTTGGTAAACAAAATTTGTTCTGTTCAGCAAGTACGGGCATGGGAAGTAATTCTTCTTAGTCTCAGATAGCAGTCAGGATTTCCAGATAAATAATTTTGTTAAGATCTGTGCCATTAAAAATAATTAAATAAATAAATAAATTGGAATGTAATTCCCATTGCAGCTTGCTATTTTACTGGAGTGAGCTCTGCTAGATACCACACACTTGTCCTGCTTCTGATGTGACAAACGGGACAGAAGCCATTTTCTGAAATGAGTATCTGATCTCGATTGTATGGTTACAGCAGTATTAGTCTTGTCAATTACTTTTATGAGACTGGGATAGCTGAACAGCAGTTTTCTCTTGAAGAAACTCCAGAAGAGAAGGGACACCAGAGCATAACAGGCTTGTGAAACACACACTGACCTTTTAATATGTTCACCTGCTACTGCTGTTACAAGCTATCAACAAATACTGAAGTGTGGAGAGAGGTGAGGAGTCAGCAGTGGAGGTGAGGAGGAGGGGTGGAATCAGCAGACTGACATTGCATATTTTTCCATATAATTTCCACAAGCTTGTATGTGTCTCAGGATGGCAACATTTTTGGCAGAAAAAGTAAACAAATACTTAGTTGTTTCTTGTGTAGATCTAGAAGTAAAAGACAAGCCTCAGAGTAACAGTAAAAGCTCCTAGACCAAACTTCTGACATCATAAGAAATATTAATTGTTGCAGTTTGTGGTATCTGTAAAAATCCTTTGCCCAACTAGACTAACAATTCACAGTTTTGAAGTAAGGTGAAACAAGCAGCTTTCTCTTTGCATTTACTTTACAGGCTTTGCCAAATGTGATCAGCAAAACAAGACCCAAAAATGGAAAATTGTCTTTATACCTACATTCAGTACAGATTCCTGATCATGCTCAAACACACCCAATAACTCTTCCAGTTCAGTTTGTAAAATTCCTCCTACAAAAGGACATATTGCCTAAACCAGGAAAGTCTTAGCACCCTAATTTTCCTTTCTTCTAAGTATTATTTTGCCTAAGCCAAAATACTGGGGCAGCTTCTCTAAATAAGAATAACCCTTACTGCAATGGCTGAAATCTGTTTCTCCTGCCATGAGAGGAGGATTTGACACCACAGCCTGGAAACCAGTTCAGCTCCTTTACCCTCTAAGTCGCAGGATACATCTTAGTACAGCTGGATTGTTTCTAAACTTCCCATCCTCCACACCTTCCTAGGATGGTGCCTATTTTCTTCTAGGATTTGATGAGAAAGAACACTAAAGGGCAAAGGTAACAAAGAGGTCAAGAAGAGATGGTTTCCCTCAGATGCTGCTAACAGACACTGAACAACAGTCTCACACTACTTCAGAAATCCTTGCCTTCTGCTGGTGAGTTCTGTCCAAGCCTGGGTTCACCAAGGTTACAGGAAAAGAAAAGGTTGTACTTTTGTTGATCAGTGCTGCTAAGCAACAAGTCATAAAAACTAACATTACTCTTGTCTTCTGCTGGTTGCAATTAGAGAACTACAAACAGGATCTTTGTGTCATGGATTCAGGGCTGAGAGGAACCTTTAGCAGGGTGAATTTGCAATTCTCCGAGCCAGTCAGTGAGACACCTTCTCACTGTGTGTCCCCAACCATCGCACTCTGCACGGTGCAGCTCAGCTCAGCACCTCAAGGCATCACTGTCTTAAGTTCATAATCTTTAGTTGTTAACAGTCACTTTAAACAGAAGACACAAAGCAAAAATACTGTTGGTCCCTGATTAATTTTATTACTATTTGAGCATTTAAAAAATGACTAAAGCTTTTTTATGCTACTATACCAGTGAAAGAGCTCTAACTATAAGAGAAAATTCAGAGAGTAACTAACACACAGCAGAAACTCACTTTGCCATGCATTCTGAAGAGTGAACCTTTTTACTTCTTTGTCACAATAATAATTTACTCAAAATGACAAGGCTTTCTAGATTTTCCCCACTTAAGAGCACAAACAAAACCACCTAGTTTCAAAAGAGAAGTGACTGCCTTAGACTAGTCCCACGCAAGATATAAATCCAAAAAAACCAGAAAAGGAAATAGAATTTATCATTTGATTTATAAACCTCACACAGCAAACACTGCTGATCACACCAGTTTTTGCAGGTTGCCAGTGAATTGTCCGAGATAATTTTTAGGCTCCCATGGGAAGGAGGAAAAAAAAAAGGAAAAACAGACATTCTTTATGCTTCTCCATAGACTACCATAAGTGTCAGTTCCCCTTCCCCTTCGTTTATTCACCAGCTAAACCATACAGCAGGGAACAGAATACACCTATCATACTTCCATCCTAAATAGGTATTCTAATTGCTTCTGAGTTGTTAATTTTGAAATCTTTATTCTCAATCCATGAACTATGTTAATATTCTTACATGGAGTGGGTTATTTTAAAATAAATATCAAGGAAGATGCCAGAGTATCTGGATTAGGTTTTGTAAGAGGAGCTTCATTGCTAGTTAACCTGTACTTTGTTGAATGTTCAAACCCTAAGTTCCAGGACAACACACTGATTTTTCTTTAAAAACATGTTTTACCAACTTTTGTTTGATCATTCTTCAAAAGATACCTGGTTTAGAGTAGCACAGCAAGAATACTTATGGAAGAATTAAGCTTTGTAAAAATGTTTCACATTTAAGCTCTTCGTTAAAGTTACTTAACTGTGCATCTAAAAGGGGAGCAATAAAGCACTCTGAGCAAGGAAAAGTCATGGGGAAGTAAGTATGTTTAGAGCAAGTATGTACAGCGTATGTACAGAGCAAGTCAAAGATTGAGTCTTCCCACATTCATAATTAAAACTTCAGGAAGAGAGGTGCATAAGGTTAGAAAAAAACATTAATTTTCTTTAGTTCAATTTCCACGCCCCAAAATCTCAAGGCTCACAAACAGAGAAGCAACACACTGCAGATTTCACAAATAAACCATATATGTGAAGAGAATGTAAAGCCTACACGAGCACACAGAAAAGGGAGTAATGCATTTACAAAATACAAGGACAGATGAGGTATCTAGGAAAAGTTTTCTACTAGTTAAAGCAGGACATTACAACAGAATAGTAGTCAAGAAGGGGTCACTTCGTCCTGTCACTGAAAAGGGAGAGGTTAGATATGAAAGGATTAAGTCACACTGAGAGCACGAACTTGCTAAGAGCATTTTTCCAACCTTAAGTAATATGGCCATAAATATATATATGGGGGTCAGAATAAAGACTACTGAACTGTAACCCTTATACTCTACTGACCTGTTTCAGAGCCCTGGGTAAATCACCTGATCTCACCACACTTGTTTTTCCAGCTGTGAAACAGCAGCAACACCTATTACACAGGAACCTGGGGAAAAGTTTCACACTTACATAAAACTATGGGACTTAATAGGACACAGAGTTTGTGTATGTGAAAGGTTTTCTCCTTAACTCCCATACCAATTTGTCCAACAGTTTATCATACCTCTAGCTAGAAACTTAATCTTGTTATTTTCTCATAAAGTTATATTATTTTCTCACACAGTTCCACAGTAGCTGTGGTTTTAAATGTTAACATAAGAGCAACTTAACTCTAAATATGTCAGCATCCCACTCAACAGATTTGTTTACTATCTTCTTTCAGGAGCCTGTTTACTTGAGTGACAATGTTTTAATGCATTTTACCCCACTTAATCCCACAGAGCTAGAAATGAGCTGGAAATGCTCTACCCTATCTTGGGAAACGCTGAATTGTTGGCTGGTATTGCTAAAGCTATACAGCCTCTCCAAAGGCAATGCATTTCCCCAGCTCATGACCTGCATTATTAACTGAACACCAGTTAACCCCAGAACACGCCACAGCAAAATTTTACAACCTATGAAACAAAGCAATTTGGTTCTCACGTGTGAGCCTCGGGTCACGGTTTGTGCAGTACAGCTTTTCTATTTGGTATGGGAATGACTGAAAGAGCAAGCAAGGAGCCTTATCTATTGTGCCATTTCTCAAGAGCCTTTTCAGTACAAGGGTATTTCTTCATCTACTGAAGTATGAGGCACAAATAAATACACAAAGAAAGCAAATCTCATTTTCATTCAACACTAAGAAGAAAATGAAGCTGAATGAAAAGTAGAATTTGCTTAAGTCATTGCACTGTCTTCTGCTAAGAGGCCAGTAGACAATTAATGATACTTTAAAAGAAGCAACAAAATAAGAAAACACCGATGGCCCATGGCTTGAGCAGATGAACCGATCTGTGTCCAGAAAACATCCTGAAGAAGTGGTAAAATGTATTCTGCTTGAGCAGCCATCATTTAAGCAAAGCTACATGTTCTTTTAGTTGCTTTAAAAGGAAAAGAGCAGCTCCTGACAAAAGTCCTGCCAATACTAAGGGCCTGATGTAACAGATTAGAACCACTTAAAAGCTGTTGCCTGAAACAAATGAAAGTTGAGAACTCAACAGTTAAAATGTCACTGCTCTTACTAACTAATTTTCCACCTGACTTGACATTTCTTCTACTAGGTATCATCAGAATAGTTAATTTTTAAAGCTGATAGAAGATACTGGTTTGGTTTGGGGTACTTTCTGTCATATTCAAGAAACTGGTTTTAAACAGAAAATAAACTGTTAAGTGCTACAATTTTTTCATAACTCATCATGGTCCTAACAAAGTCTCTATGCTTCTGCCACCCCCTAATGTGTCTTCAGCTACTTCTAAGTAACTGGTCACAACAATCCAAAATTCCTCATTTGGGATGCAAAGTTTAAGAAAGTGGAGTAAAAGCAGTCAGAGTACTGAACTTCTGATAATTTATGTGGTGGAAGACAGCTACAATGGTGACATACTTCTTAACAAAGAAATGCCTGAGCTGTATGGCCCACAGAAAACCACAATGCTCTTTGTATTGCACTACAAACACACATGGGGATCACATTTGATTACGAAGTATTTTAACTTTGCATTCTACTTCCTGGTCATGCTTCATATTTTTAAGAGTAAAATATATATGGGCAACTATACAGACATCATCACAGTGTGAAAAGTAACTGAATTGCTAGCACTGGGGATGGAGGTTTCTGATGCATTGTTTACTTTGTACCACTGTGACAAACAGGCTAACAACTCAGTATTTGCTGATCACTCAACTTTTCTGATAGTGCCAAATGATGCCCACTTAGGAATCAAAATTCTGAAGCACTGAGATCAAGCAGGGAAAAGTAAAAAGTTGTGAACACATTGTAAGAATTAGGATGAGGAAAAAGAGGAAAAAAACAACAACTCTGAAAAAAAACAAAGGCAAAAAAGAAAAAGGATTTTATAAAATCAGCGTATTGCTAGCCTAGAACTGTTTCAAAAATTCACACGTGAGTTGCCAGAACTCAAATGCTGTGTGAAACACATACTTCTTAGGAAAGCAGACAGGTGAAACTGAGCTAAAATGTGACCAGAAAAATCAAGATTATAAAAATCATTACTTCCAGTATTTGGTGGTGGTGTTGTTTTGTTTTTTACAGTCAATTCATGTAAGCAACAGTAGACTCACAAAATCTCCAGGTATTTTACAGGGTTTTTGCCAGGTCTCTAAAAATCAAGTTTATTCCACTTTACTCTCCCCATTTAGCAGGTATCAGACAAGCTCTGTTTTCTAGATTACATCTTAGGAAAATGCTTCCTCCAGATTTGTTCTCAAGGGAAATAAATTTTTTTAAAAAAAAGTACTTTTAGTTGTAGGCAGTTGTTTTACAAGAGAAAAAAAAAGCCCAGACACAACTCATCATTTTATTTGAACCCAAAAAACTTAAGTCAGATAAGAAAACTGCAAGCCATTATTAGTAGAGATCAATTACTGTAGTATGAAGACATTTGCTATTAAAATATCATAGATGGCAGTTGTTCCATTTCAAGTCTGCTTTTATAAAAAGTCTAGCTAAATTTTGCTTCAGTATTAAAACGTCTGTTTAGAAATCGGGATGGTTATAACTCCATTCTCCTAGTGTGCAATAACTAACTATAGCTTCCAAACAGACACCAGACACCCCTGTATTTTATTTATGTGTGTGCAATTTTTTTAATTGTGGTGAGGTGCTGCCAGGGGTCCAATGTCCTGGCTGTCAAAGTGAAGAAAGAAAAAGCAACCCATACTGGCAACAGCTGATGCTAGAGTAGAATGGAAAGCTGCAGTGTCACCGGCTCCAAGATGGTCCCAAATTTAGAATAAAACTCTGCACCACCACAAACATTCCTCTCCCCACCTTTCTCCACCAGTCCATTTTTGATCAACAGACCTATGATGTGTACGAATAGATTTATTTTTATTTTTCCACTGCAGTGTGTAGTGATCTCTGAGTGTTTGGATTTGTCACAATCTTCACATGTACAGAATCCTGCAGTGTTTTTTTGCAGAGAACTGCACAGATGTTCTATGTCTGCTGTAGTAAAACATTTGCATCCACACAGAGATAAACCGTATTTCACGTTCATGTTTACATAAAGCACTTAACAAGAACAGAGTGGAAGATAATGCTTAGAAACCATCTTTGAATGCTTTCAGGAGCAGGTCGGCTGCCAGCCCAGGAGACAAGACACCCCTAAGAACTTTTTCTTCTAGAAGTGGAATCTTATCCTTGACTGCCAAGTGACTCCGGAAATGTTCCAACATGTTTTCTTGGATGAGATTCCACATCCACACTTTCTGCTGTTTCCGTCGTTTGTCAATCAACTCGCCGCTCGTGAGCATGACGTCACGAAACTCTGTCATCTTATCCCACAGCTCCGAGATGCCTTCTCCAGTTTTGGCAGAGATGCGCAGAACCTGTTGGATGCAGAAATTTGTTCTTAAAGCCACGTCCCTACTGGGATGTAGGTAGAGTGCACGAAAATGAAAGCGTGTAGGGCAAGCTTAGCTCAGCACCTTCACTTGGTGAAGCTCTAGGCAGTTCTGTGCCGCTTACTTTTTTTGGGGGGGAAAAAAAAAGAGATCTCCAAATTGAGATTCTACCAACTCTAAACAGACACTGTGATCCACAGTATTTGAAATATGCCTTGTCCAACTGTCTGACAATTTTTAATGAGTCCTTTAGCTACAAGGTAGAGTGCTACCATTTTACTTTGATGTAGACTTAATTACATATTCTGGCAGCTATAGTCTTGTAGCTACTCTTCTGCACTTGAAATGTTCCAGAAAGGTGGTATTGTGACAGGTTGTTTTTTTTCCCCATTTGTTTTCCAGACGAGGAATTAATTTTGCAAAAATATTTCCAGACATCCAACATCTTTTAAATGGGAGATCTGGGGTTGGCTGGTTTTGGGTGGTTGTTTTTTTCATTTTGTTTAAGTCTCTCTCTTTCCCCAAACTAAAGGGCATGATACAGCCCCCACACCTCAATACGTTCTTTCTTGCAGTTGTCAGAAACTCCCATCACTAAAAGACAGGTTTCTGATAAGCTGTTTGATTCACCAGTCTCAAGCTGTTCCTTTGGGCCATGTGTATCAGATGTGACCTCTCATCAGCTTTAGAAACAAAAAAATATAAAATGTTGGCTAAGCCTCAAGCAGCTCAGCTGATTTAAACTTAATGAGTCAGTTTTAATTCCAGGGTAGAGCAAACCTCCTTTATACATATGCATATATAGATAAAGGGAGCGAGAGACTGTGTGTGCTTTTTTATAGACATGTATTAGAAAATTAATACTAAATATTTTCCTTAATCATTTACCATAACCTTTTAATAGATGGAATTATTGTTATTACTAAAGGCCCCCAGGATGAGAATTCCAATAATCTAGATATCATATACACAAGTAGATGTGGTTCTTGCCTGAGAACTTTTTATTATGTGAGAAATTTAAAATAAAATAAAGCGATAAAAGGAAAAGACCAGAGTAAGTGAAAGAACAAAGATAATCATAAGCTATTTCTCCATTTGAAGCCTATGGGATCTTTTAAGGGAGACAAGTTTGTACCACTCCTGCTGATAAGTAAGAGATCTACTAGTTCTGAGATTGCAGCTTGGGACAGAAATCCCTCTAAGCACTTTCCCAAAGCTAGTAGGCCTGGCTTTGCACAGCATTTCATGAGGCACACCTTGAGATCAGACACTAAACAGAAACAGCAGCTATCAATTCTCTCACTAGTGCAGAAACTTCAGTGTAGTACTACACAGAAATGGAATTATTGTAAGAGCCTGGGGAGATGAGATGATAATCCTAACTCATTCTGTATTTTTTCTTGGGGGGAAAAAATTAAAAACAAGCAAAACACCCAAAACACACCAACAAAACCCAAACACACCCAGAAAACATAGTTGGAAACAAAAGAAAACCAACCTTTGGTCTCCAAACCTTTGAACGTTTGCGAAGCAGCTTCATAGCACTAATATATTCAGCTTGTATTCTCCGTGCAGGCACAATTAAATCACCATCAGCTTTATTTATAGCAACTAGATCTGCCATCTCAATTATACCCCGTTTGATACCCTAAGAGGAACACAGAGAGAAATCATGAATACACAGCAGGATTGTGACATGCTGACTTACCACAAAAAAACAGGTCAAAAAACTTTGTTAAGTTTCCGGTGGCTCTTACTGCCTTTTTTGTGTGTGCATGAGTGTGTATGTGCAAGTCACACAAGAGAAGTACCAAGGGCTGCTGTCATTACTTTGGCACAAGGCCATTAAATATGGATACCGGAGCTTACACAGTAACTTATTTCCTGTGTAGAGACTTAAAATGTAACTAGTACACAGGCCAAAGTAGATCAGAGATTGTAAACATTTAATACTTTGTAAAGATTCCAATACTTCCAAGATCAGGGTGGGAGGGGGGATATGGGTTCCTAACTGTGCAAAAAATTTAAAAGGTACTGAAATACTTCAATAGTAACAGTGCAATTTACAAACCACTATTTATGTGGACTTCCTGCACAGATACCACATCTTGGATTTAATTTTATTTTGCAAATCCTTAAATATTAAATTCAAATACTTGAATAAAAGAAACTGAAAAATACCTGTAATTCATCTCCACCCGCGGGTGGTAGCAGCAATATGAACATATCAACCATATCAGCCACAGCAAATTCTGACTGACCCACACCTAAAAAATTAAATCCTCAGTTCAGATTTATTGCAATCTTTCAGTAACAATAATGACAGTTATTATGACAAACGCTGGCACTGCACCTTGAATAACTGCCATTAAGAAAGACAATGGGAAACAACAGCTTCTAAAAAAAAAATAAAATTGTTTTTTGTAAAAGATACAGGATCAGAAAATTGTCAGAATGGGCATTTACTTTCAACCAGTGACCACGTATGAAAGCATGAGCAAAATCAATGACAAAAGTATGCAGTTAGTTAACACAACAGGGTAATTAAAAGAAAACCTTAAACACATACCTACTGTTTCCACAAGAACAACATTGTAGCCTCCTCCTTCACACAGCAGAATGGCTTCATTTGTGGTTCTTGTTACACCTCCCAGTGTCCCACTGGTTGGAGATGGTCTGATGTAAGCATTCATATCTCTTGACAACTCAGTCATCCGGGTTTTATCGCCCAACAGAGAACCTGAAATGTTTAGTGTTAAATTATTTCAAAAGTGCAAACCAACCACCTTCCCCTCTCCCCCGCACCGAGGATCTCTTGGATGAAGTTGGTCAAATAAAAATATCCCACTTCTACTTTCAATGTTTTACTTTTATAGGCCCTATTTTTGCCTTCATTTGGACCAGAAAAGATACAGCGGACAAGGCATTAAATCTGACTCAAACTTGATTTCACACTCACCACCACTTGTACTAGACGATGGATCCACAGCCAACACAGACACTTTGTATTTTCTTTCTGTAAGCATTTTCCCAAAACATTCTATGAATGTTGACTTCCCAGCACCAGGGGGACCAGACAACCCTAAATAATCATATAAGGAAGAAAGAAAAAAAACCAAACAAACATATTCTGTTAATCAAATTAATATGAAAGCCATCAACATCTAAGTCAATGACAACACACTTTACCACAGTATCACAACAAAGAAAGTAACAGCTGTGTCACAAGCCAAAAACCCTGCTGAGCAGCCCTAAGTGTCTTGACACACACTCCCTTGGCTCCCTCGACACAGCAGCCCCCACTTCACCACCAGTCACCCTACCCACACCAATGTAACATTGGGGTTACACAGCACTAAGTCCTCCTCTTGAAATACATTTGTTTTTATTGACTTACCCTTCAGAACTGATAAAATGTCATATCCTAAACCTGGGGGTTTTTTTCAGCTTTACTAACCATTTATAAATTTAATACTCTGCAAACAAAAGGCCTTACCTTGAAGAGCTGTGACTTCAAATAAAGAGGTGTCAAAGCACATCAACTAAGGCTAGCACCCCATATTACTCACTCCCATGCCCAAATTCTTGTTCTTAGCACCTTTCCATACACACGCAAGAGATGACAGCTGGGTGTGACATACTTTAGTATTTCATCTCTTTCCAAGGGAAAAATATTTTATACTTTCCCATAGAACCAGGTTCAGGTCACCCCAGCTGCAAAGTAGGCTGCTTTAAAGTAAGGTCATGAAACAAGAAGATATGTGGTATTCCTTTTGTAGGCTGAAGGGATTCAAGAAATATTCAAGAAAACATGTTATTTAGGAAAAGATCAGGTCTACTTAACTACAGCCTTCCCTAAGTGTGGATAATAAGATGTGTTAATCTACAAACTACCTATCATTTCAGCTAATAATGGTTATTAAAAAAAACCCCAAACAACAAATAATACCCACCAAGAAGCAACAATCTAGAGCTTTTTAAAAAAAGCATTTTCCAGCTCAAGCCATAATTCTGCCAGACAAGAGAAGTAATCTATTTGATTACAAACCACAAGCAACCAAGGATCCAAGACTGGAGACCATGATGGTTAAAGAACACTAGTAGATAATGAGAGGTGAGGACTGTAATTCCATAAAGCAACTACTGACAAACATAAAAGGACTAACCCACTCTAAAGGCAAGGGGTTTTCCTTGATTTAACTTTTCTTGTTCCCTGTGGTAGGATAATACCTTCTGAAGGAGCACTTGGGCTATTTTCTTCTTCCTACTCTGAGTTGATTCTACAAGTGTAATGGCTTCTGCTAAACAGGCTCTATGACCCTGGATTAGTCCACTGTAAAGTCTGTCTACCAGCCTTTGTTCTCTGTCAGAAAGTCCCTCTGTTTCTTGGTCAGGGGCCACTTGCTGACTCAGCGCCCTCCTCAAACTGTCTGGTGAACGTGTCCATTTGGTATGACAGGGGTGCACTGGTCGAAGAGATTCCATGCACTGGAAATCTGCTCGGCAAGTGAAGTGGAAGTTTGTGAAAATACTTCTTCTAGAGAAATAACAGTGAGGGAACCTCAGCAGCAACGATGGGATCTTCATCTTGTTTGGAATTAAAAGTACCAGATGTATCAGTCCACTTCTGTTTGCAGACACCCTAAAAAGAAACAACATTTTTACTTTCTTCAAAGCACTTGAAGGACTCAAACAAAACCTATATACACAGGTAATCATCAATTTTTATTTTAACCATACCTGCTGTTTTAAACAAGCAAAAGATAGTTCTTCCTTCCTACAATAATAACAGAACAATAAGAAGCTACAGAATATTAAAGAGCATTGCATCTCTTTGTTAAATTAACTAAATAAGTTACTATTTGTCTAAGAAGACAAAGAGCACTTTTAAACATGATAGCCTTTAAGTGCACACAAAAAAAGCTGCCCGGGCTTACTCTGACCCACCTCTGCACCGCTAAAGGGCCTCAACAGCCGCCCCAGGTAGAGACTCTCGCAACCACTTCGCGAAGCCTCCCGGGGAGAGACCTACCCCGGCCCACCCCCTGGCCCCCAACGTGCAAGCCCATGAGGGCGCGCACCGCCAGCAGCGGGACCATGCGCAGCTCCAGCCCGCACCTGCCTCGGGTCCGATAACCGGTGGAAGGGGAATCGCCGCCACCCGCCGCGCTCGGGCCGCCCGCCCCGCCTCACCACCGCCCGGAAGTGACGTCATCGCGCCGAGCCGCAACCAGCCCAGCGCCTGCTCCCGGGCCCGCCCATCTCCTCAGAGCCGGTGGGAGGTGCGGCTCCGGCCGGCCCGGGGAGGGCGGTGGAGGGTCCGAGGGAGGCGGACCGGATCCCCGCAGCCTCCTCCCAGAGACGAACGCGATCTGCCCGCTGGGGAGCGGTTCTGTCCCGGGGGACAAGCAGCTCACCGTGGGTGAACATTGCGCTGCTGCGGCGGAGAAAGGCAGAGGGG
>JAOEGS010000995.1:10418-26412 GCA_025447755.1 Corythornis vintsioides | reverse complement strand
ATCCATCAACAGCCACATTCCAGTCATAAGATTCATCCCACCATGTTTCAGTGATGGCCACTATGTCATAGTCTTCTGGCAGCATAGAGGCTTTCAACTCCTCTTGCTTGTTGCCCATGCTTTGTGCATTGTTGGGGTGATGGTTCAGAGTCACTCCTTCTGGGTGTTGAGGGAAGCCTGTTGTTGAGTAAACATCCCATTAAGCCAAGAAAAAAGAAAATGAGCTTTCAGAGCCCCGTGGAGTGGGAAGCAAACAGCTCTTCAGCTCTTGAGACCAAGCAGTTTATAAGCTAGGCTCACCAGTGGCAGCACAAGGGAGCAGAACTAGGATCAGGGGGACATAGCTGCCTTCTTCAAAGGGTTTGTAACCAGTGGTCAGGTCACACTAGTATCTGCAATTATTTCAGGGGACTATGGAGATGCTCCTTTGCTGGAGATGCTGAGAATAGCAGCAGGCCCCAGGCAGGCCAGAACGAGCAATTTCAAAGTTACAGCTCTGAGGAGGCTTCTCCTTTTCCTTCCCTTTGCCCAGAAACACTGAGGCAGCATGGGCATCAAGCTTTCGAGCCACCTGCCCCACAGCTTTCCCAGTCAGAGAACTAGAAGCATGCAGAGAGACAGGCTGAAGGGACTGGAAATGTGGGTACGGGCACCCTGCAAAACTGGAGACCAGGAGCTGCCAAGGTGACACAGTGACTCTTGAAGAGTCATGGGAATGTTTGGTAGACAACATCTGCTCTGCTCACAAGAATGAGATGCTCAGTCCAGGTGTTGGGAGAAAACCCAACAGTGGCCATGGCATAGGGACCACCAGCCCCCAGGTCACAGTTTTCCTGCCTCTCCCAGATTTGTCTTTCTGTGTGCCTGTAGCCCATCTTCTACAACAGTACAGTTCCTACAGTTCCTCCTTTATCCTCTTCAGTCCTCAATTAAACATGCAATTAGAAATTCCACCTACAGCAAAACAACCCTTCAAACTGGAGAAAAAAAAAAAAAAAAAAAAAGGCAAAAAGCTAGATGAGTGTAAGTTTGCATGTCCAGAGGATCTCACTGGAGCCAAAGCCCAGTGTTCTCAGCAGAAGATGGCTGGTTTTGTCTGTAAAGAGTTATTTTCCTGCTTGGTAGGACTGCAGTCCAGCTGAGGGGTGACTTCAGCCCCAGGACCTGTAGCTGGCCTCCCATTGTATCTTGTGGGGAAGCATCTAGAGCAGCCCAGGCACAGTGACACTAGTGTGCCAAGGCTGCCTCTACATACAGCTGCAGACCTGCAGAACATCCATGCAAAGTGGAGGGTTTTGGCTAGGTCTTTACAGTAATTATCAGCTCAGTACTATTGCTACTGGTGTGCTAGGGAGCCCTTCTGGTCCAGACAGAATGGGGCAGCCCTGGGTTCATATATCACACTCCTCCCCAGCCAGGGATGCTGTATACCAGGGATGCTGCAGTCACTCATGTCTAGGCTAAATGAACAGAGTATGAGGACAGGGGTTTAACAGATGGAAAGGAAGGTCACTCCCCTGTGGATTTGTCTCCCAGCCTCCCTTGAAGATGTCAGCCTGAAGTGAAGGGGATGGACACTGTTTCTCTCATCTACTGATATTAAGGAGTCATTAAACTTAGCAGCAGCATTAATCTTAGTCATCATGGAGAGTTGGAAAATGGACTTCTGTTTTCATTCAGTTGATGTTTTTCAAGATATCTGTCATATATTATCTTTGGGATCTCAGATTTCACCTGGTGATTTCACCTCAGCCCAAAGCTGAGGGCAGGCCAGGGGGGCAAGCTTGAACAGGCAGCACAGGCACCCAGGGAAGCTAGTCTAAGACATCACAAACCACCAAGCCAGAAGTACCCACAGTCCAAAGTCCCAGGGCAGAGTAAACTGCTCAGCTGGGGATCCAAGCCCAGCCCTTGTAAGGATGCAACACCCAGGGAACCACACCTCCATGGTGCTGCCATGGGTGTTCATTCACCAGAAAGCCCCAGCAGGAGTAGGTTGGGTGCAGGAGAGATGATGGATACCTGCAGTAGCAATTAAAGAACAGAAAAATGCCAGAGACAGCTGGGGAGATGGCAGCTCTCCAGCTCATCAGCTGACTAGATTGGTCCATCTGCACAAAGCTGCTGGGACTGCCAGTCATCTTGCCCAGCCCCTTCTAAAAGCTAGTGGCAATGGGGTGCTGGAAAATTAAATGCCTTTGCTAATTGGACCTGTTATCACGACTTTTTTGTTGTTATTGTTGTTTTCCTTACAGACTGGTGGGAGCCTGGTGGGGTTGTCAGAGACCTGCCAGGTGCTCTCATCCATGCTGGGATGTGGAGGGTAAGTCATTAACATCTTGAAGAGCAAATTTTTTTGTCCATCCCTTTCTCTATGCCACTGACAGGGAATAAAGACCACTCCCCCAGCAAGGTTTGCTGCAGGCCAGGTTCTCCCTTGGCAAGGAGGGTGAGTGGCCTCTGCCCCTCTGTCACACAGGGCAGAGCTGGCTCTGAAGGATCAGTGGTAATTAGAGTGTGTTTGCATTCTTTGATTTAGCACCAGAGGTTGCCATAAACAAAAGTGGTCCTGTCACTGGTTTGAAGGGCCAAACAGCTCATACCCCTTCTTGCTCAGATGCTGCTGCCCCAGCATCTCAGTGTTGCTGTCTGCTGGGAGGCATCTCTGCCAGGCATCTCTGTCCCTTTCTCATGCACACCAGCACAGCCCCAGGGCACCCCTGGGACCTGGCTGCACTCCCACCTTCATTCAGCACCTGACACTGGTCAGACAAAGAGTGATGCAGCATGGAGCTGAATGACCATGGCATGTATACAGCTCATTCAGCAGCAATTTATGGCCACAATGGCAGGCTTGATTCATTAACCTTCTCCCCACACCCTGCTAGCTGAAGAGTTGGAAGACTGAGATTACACCTTCTGCTCCACACCCCTGCGTTTCCTCACCATCTCCTGATCAAACTCTGCTGCCTGGTGATATTTTTAACTCCATGAAATGATCATCTTTTTTCTTAATGGAATATATGTCCTATGAAACATGTTCAGGCAGATCACTCAGTCTCACACAGGGAGCTGCCAGGCAGTCTCCTGTCTCTTCAGGCACGGGGAGGGATCAGGGGGCTCCACTGCAGTGAGCACCCCTGGAGAGAGACTAGGACAACATTGCTTTGAACTCATGACTCTCTTTATTGAAGCCTCATCTAGGTCTCCATGCTGCTGAACTGTGTCCAACATGTTCCTACTGCATTGGTTACCTGTCATGTGGTTGAGGGGGATCAAACCACTTTGGACCCTCCAAGAGGTGCTATGAGGGCACTCTGTTGGGGTATCAGAACTGCCTTGGGGAATAACCAGACTGAGTTACATTCCCCAGCACACCCTGGGGATGATGTGGCCAGGTATCAGGCTGCTGCTTTATAATGTTAATAGCTGCTGGAACAGCCACTTGCCAGCCACCAGGCTCCTGCAGCACCAGGAGTGCTCTCCCCATCAGGGATGGGGGAACTGCTGTAGCTTCTTCTTTTCCAGGCCCTGATTTCTACTCAAGGTTAAATCAGGGATACTGGAGGATTTGGACTTCCTACACCTGTTGCTGCTGGATTGCTCCAACGTGCCCAAGAACAGAACACATCCCTGGAAGCTTCTGGGTGCTGAGCACTGCCATGGAGGAAAAAGGAAGAATCATAGAATTACCAGAGTTGCAAGGGATCTAAAAGATCATCTAGTTCCAACCCCCCTGCCAATGGCAGGGACGCTTCCCACCAGTTCAGGTTGCTCAGAGCCCCATCCAACTTGGCCTTGAAAACTTCCAAGGATGAGGCTTCCACCACCTCTCTGGGAAACTTGTGCCATTGTTTCACCACCTTCATGGTAAAGAAATTCTTCCTAATGTCAAATCTGAATCGACCTATCTCTACTTTTAATCCATTCCCTCTAGTCCTATCACTACCTGACAGCCTAAAAAGTCCCTCCCCAGTTTTCTTGTAGCCCCCTTAATATACTGGGAGGCCACAAAAAGGTCTCCCCAGAGCCTTCTCTTCTCCAGACTGAACAACCCCAACTCTCTCAGTCTGTCCTCATAGGGCAGGTGCTCCAGCCCTCTGACCATCCTCGTGGCCCTTCTCTGGACAAGTTCCAGCACATCCATATCTTTCCTGTAACAGGGGCTTCAGAACTGGACTCAGTACTCCAGGTGGGGTCTCATGAGAACAGAGTAGAGGGGGGAGAATCAACTCCCTTGGCCTGCTGGCCACACTTCTCTTGATGCAGCCTAGGAAACAATTAGCTTTCTGGGCTGCAAGAGCATACTGATGGTTCATGTCCAGCTTCTCATCCATCAGTACACCCAAGTCCTTTTCTTCAGGGCTGCTTTCAAGCCAGACACTGCCCAGCCTATAGTGGTGCTCAGGATTGCCCCAACCCAGATGCAGGACCTTGCACTTGACCTTGTTGAACTTCATGAGGTTGGCATGGGCTCACCTCTCTAGTCTGTCCCTCTGGATGGATCCCTTCCCTCCAGCATGTCAGCTGCTCCACACAGTATGGTGTCATTGGCAAACTTGCTGAGGGTGCACTTGATGCCACTGTCCATGTCACTGATGACCATGTCAAACAAGACTGGTCCCAGTGCTGGTCCTTGAGGGACTCCACTTACGACTGGTGTCCACTTGGATATGGACACACTGACAATCACTCTTTGGGAGTGGTCATCAAGCCAGTTCCTCACCCACTGTAAAAGAAGCAAATCAGTCTATTTATTGGAGTACCTAAATTAGGAGGTAGGAGTCTAATTTTAGGCACCTGATATTGTGCTTCAGACTGATGGATTAAACTCTGCAAGGGCTTAAGTACATTGCTCCTTTCCTAATGCTGTGGGAGAGAGCTTGCATTTCTGGGGCAGCACACTGCTCAGATCAGCCCTCCCTGTCAGCCTGGCTGATTGCAGGGGCACTGGAGCTGCTCAGACATGCTATAATGGACTGGAAATACCATAAACACTATACAGCACTTTACAGCCTGTTTTGCAACTGAGCCCAGCTGTGACTCAGCAGCAGAAGAAAACAAGGGCTATAACCACCCTTTGCTGATAACACATCTCCATCAAGCAGCTCCCTGGGGTTGAAGACACCTTCATCTGAGCCATACCACTGTGCCCCTGCAGCAGAGCCAGGTACACTTTGTTAATGTTAATGAATTAAGCATCCCAAAGGAAAGATGAGCTGCTATTGCACCTGAGATAAAGCTGGCACACAGAAGTACTGATGTCAGGAAGGGAGAAAGTGGAAGCAGAGACCTCCACCACCCTCTGAGAGTCATCCAGGGACAGCAGCTGCTCAGCTCCACACCACCTGTAGCAAGACAAACCCTTCCAGTGTTTTACATTTCTTCTTGATTCCTGGGAAGAAGATTTGCTCTCCATAACCCAGCCAAATGCCAGACCTCTACTGCTAGAAGGGACCTCCTCCCTGACATGTCCCACAGGAGGTCCCCAGAGGTAACTGTGGCCACATCAGATGTCCCAGGCAGCATGAAGCTCTTGAAACAATCTCTGGCTTAGCAGAAAGATAAATGGAGAACGAAGTGCCATGCTGCCCATTGCTGCTTGGCAATTGCCCCTTGGAGGACACCTCTGCAGCTCTGCCAGCTTGCTGCTCTTATTCAAGACTTTCCAGTCACTGTAATAGAGTGAAACCTTATTCCTGCCTGACAAGCCTAGTGGCTTTCTATGACAGAGTGACTGCATCAGTGGATAAGGGATGACCTATGGATGTGATCTGTCTGGACTTCTGAAAGGCCTTTGACACAGTCCCCACAGCATCCTACTTGCCAAGTTGGAGAGATATGGATTTGATGGGTGGACTGTTCAGTGGATAAGGAATTGGCTGGATGGTCACATCCAGAGGGTGCTGGTCAATGGCTAAAAGTCCAGATGGAGAGCAGTGACAAGTGGTGTCCCTCAGGGATCTGTGCTGGGGTCTGTGTTGATCCTGCCAGAGCAGGAACACCAGATCACACAGGAAAGCATCCAAGTGGGGTTTGAATGTCTCCAGAGAAGGAGACTCCACACAGCCTGTTCCAGTGTTCAGTCACCCTCACTGTGAAAAAATTCCTCCTCACATTTACATGAAACTTCCCATGCCTCAGCTTCCACCCATTGCCTGCTGTCCTGTCATCAGGCATCACTGAGACAAGCCTGGCTCCATCCTCCTGGCACTTGCCCTTTATATATTTATAAACATTGATGAGGTCCCTCCTCAATCTCCTTTTTTCCAAGCTAAGGAGCCCCACCTCCCTCAACCTTTCCTCATAAGAGAGATGTTCTACTCCACACAGCAATTAATTAAAAATTAAAAAGACTGTAGAGGTGTTGTTTATCTGCCAGTTGCCAGAGGAGGAAAAAGAGTGAGGCAGAGACAATTTTCTTGACCAAGATGCCAAGATCCCTTTATTTATTAATTTACAGCTCTTTTTTATACCCTTTTAACTTCAAGGTAATTGGACGAGAAATCAGCCACCCCCTGGGGTGATTGGCTGGGGTGCCACAACACCCAGAGTCAAAACATCTCTCTACTGTTTTACAAACAAAGCCAGCAAGGTCAGAGCTGGTGAAAACCTTCGCTTTGCCACAGGAAGGAAAATTCCTTTGCTTCAGCATTTTAACACCCACAGAGAGGGCCTGTTTACAAAGACCTGTAGGGAAAGGACAAGGGGCAATGGTTTTAAATGAGAAAGGAGGGTATTTAGAGTAGAAATAAGGAAAGAGTTCTTTATCATGAGAATGGTGGAGCACTGGAACAGGTTACTCAGGGAGGTGGTTGAGGCCCCATCCCTGGAGACACTCAAGGTGGGGCTTGACTAGGCTCTGAGCAACCTGCTCTAGTTGAAGGTGTCCCTGCTCTCAGCAGGGTGGTTGGAGTTGACCTCTAGAGGTCCCTTTCAACCCAGACATTTCTATGATTTTTATTACATGTATGATCTTGGCTTTCTAAATTGTCCATGGGTGCACAGCAGACCTCTTTCATTCTGTACTAGCAAGAGTGTGTTAATGTAATGTTTTTTTTCTGCCAAAGCACAGATCAACCCCAAGTAAACATGGGTGCTGGGGGAAGACCATAACTGGGCCATAGCCAAAGGAGAGGTTGGAAGGGGTGCCCAGGGGTCTGTCTGGCACCTACAGGCAAAGGTCTGTCACAGAGCAAGGGACGGTGAGCTCGGCAGGTTGGCCACAAGCTTCAGCTGCTGCTGGGGTAATTGCACATTCATCCATGTTTTAAATGGCCCCATCACTCAGATGGAACTGAACAGCAACTGCTCACACCAGCAGTGATGGGGGATGCTGCCCCATGCTGAGTACATACAGACTTATCAAACACAGTTCACTGTTGGTCATTGCTTTATGGAATCCTCAGGCACAGCACTGTGTCCACGCCAGGCTACTGGGAAGCCCTGGGATATGAACTGTGTCCCAGGGACATGCTGTGGCCGAGTGGCTCCCATGGCTGTTCAGGGACCTCACCTGAAGATGCCAGGAGGGTGGGAAACACAACAGACAGTGCTGACTGTACCCAGCCCTGAGGGCTTTCTTCCAAAATGTGGCTCATCAAAATTTCCTTTCCCAAGAGGTGTAAATGGATTTGCAGCAGAGGTAAAGCTGGGCAACCCCACTCTCACACTCATGCTCTGGTCCTACGTGGAGCCAGGTTGATGAGATAAAGGTACAAAAAGACACTGAATCACCATCAGGCACCATGAGGCCAGCATGCCTCAGTGCATCACACCACAGTGTAAGGCTGGGAGTGCATTCTGATGGAGCTGCCTGTCAGGGAAGAAAAAATTTGGTTTGCAAGAGAATCTCAGGGATACTGAGATACAAGAAGCTGAGGAGCTTCTTGTCCCAGCCTCTGCAGTGTAAGAAATGCAAGAGTGTTTTTCCTAATCGGCCAACTCCATCAGCTCAGGGGAAGCCAACTCCCCAGTATGATGCAGTCTCTCAATTATTGTGCACTGACCAAGGCTCCACTGAGAGCTTCATCAGAAGACAAACTTCTCAATAGAGCTGGGAAAGAAATATGGGTTGGGGGCTGCAGAAACAGCACCACTGGAACAGCTGCTTTGGTATAGGGCAAAACTACTCTGAGCAGATAGCAAATTGGTGCTCAGATGCAGAGACACACCTGTCCTCAAACTCACAGAAGGGGACACCTGTCTCAGGCAGTCACTCTCTCTGCCAGGGTTATTGATGTGCAAAGACTCATCCTGGAGATGTAGGATGTGTGAGGTGGAGTCATCCTCCACGGGTTGCCATGGCGATGTGAAACACTGACACCTTCCCATCCCTGTCCCTGCTGACAGCATGAGGGTCCCCCCTGGGACAGGTTTGGGGCTTGGCACACCTCTGGTGCACATCACACCTCCTACCTAGCACAGCTGCAAGTGGGGGTTCAGCACTGTCTGGCTTCACTCCTGTTTCAGGGAGCTGCTGGAGCTGAAGAAGTGGGGGAAGGAAGTGCTTTGGTGGGCCAATTGGTTTCTCTCCATTTCTCTTCCCCTTTCTCGTTCTTCCCAGCCCTGTAGCTGGACCATCTTCACTCCTGTCAGATGTGCATCAGAGCCACCAGGAGGATACTGGGCTTTGCAGAGCCCTGTTTAGGGCATGTGATGACAAAATGATCATATGCATGAACAATTCCATTTGAATTTAGATGGAAGTGAGAGATGAGCCATTGTCTGAAAGCAACATCAGATGGATGCTGCTGGCGTGCCTGTGCTTTCTTCTTCCAGTTGGTTAGTGAGGGTTTTCTTCAGTTGTACCCCCTCTTCATGTGCCCCAAAATGCCTCCTCCCTTCACACCCTCAACCAGACCCTCTTTGTTGGTCAGTACAAGGTCCAGCATCACTCCTCTCCTTGTTGGCTCCTCCAACATCTGCATTAGGAAGTTCTCATCCATCTGGAGGAACCTACTGGACTGCACATGCCTGACTGTGTAGCTTTCATCTAGGTCATTGATTAATATACTGAACAGAACTGGTCCCAGCACCGACCCCTGTGGGACCCCACTAGTTACAGGCCTCCAACTAGACTCCATTCCACTGATCACAACTCTCTGGCTTCTTTCCTTCAACCAGTTCAAATCCACCTCACTACCTGATCATCCAGACCACACTGCCTCAGTTTATCCAGAAGGATGCTGTGGGAGATAGTGTCAAATGCCTTCCTGAAATCAAGATAAACCATATCCACTGCTCTACCATCACCTATCCACCTGGTTATGTCCTCATAAAAGGCTGTCAGGTTGGTGGAAACTCTCCTTGGTAAAACCAATGTTGACCTAATGACCTCCTTGTCCTTGCTATGCCTAAGGATAGTGCTGAGGATAAGTTGTTCCATTACCTTTCCGGGATGGAGCTGAGGCTGACCTGGTCTATAGTTGCCTGGGCTCTCCTTCTTACCCCTTTTGAAGATTGGAGTGATGTTTGCCATCCTCCAGTCCCCAGGCACCTCTCCTGTCTGCCATGACTCAGTGAAGATGGTGGAGAGTGGTCTGGCAATGACCTGCGTCAGATCCCTCGGCACCCAGGGGTGCATGCCATCAGGACCCATGGATTTACAGATGTCCAGATTACTCAACTTACTCAAAGGCCATGAAAGCATAGCATCCATCAGTTCATGCAGTGGAAAGTGTGGGTTTTCAGGAAGCGTGCATCCAGCACTACTGCAGGTCCCAAGCAGAGGCATACATGTGCACTAATGTCACTGGTAATGAATGGGTTGTGAAAGTTGAGGGTTTCCCACAGCTCATGCATCAGGGCTTGTGGCAGTCTAATGCATAGAGGTAAAGATGAGAGCATGGGTCTTTAGAGTGCCCAAACTGATGCCTTAGCTCAGCTCCCACAGAGCAGCGATGCTGTGTCCACCCCAGTGGTGCAGCCTCATCTTCTTCTACAGGAAAGCTGATCAACATCATGATCTTTCAATCAAAATTATAAATGCCCCAGGTTGGTGCAGGCTGGCACTGTCCCAGAGAGCTCACCAGAGGGCTCCTGACACCCCAGTTCCAGCAGCGTGAAATACTGCTGGTTCCCACAGTCTCATCATGTGCCTTATGATGTTTGGTTTTTTCCTTCAGACTTCAGCCTCCAGCCTCCAAAATCACAAGACTGCACAAGGAACAGAATTTTTAATGTATTCTTTAATAATTAAATTTCAAGATCTCATAAACCCTGGGGGGAAGTTTGGGGACATACACAAAGCAAAGGATGAGAATCCAAGAAGCTGGGATTTAAAAATTAATGAATTGGGGTTTTTATCAAACCTGCTATATTTTAAAGCCTTCTTTTTATAGGACCACTGCTCACTGCAAAAGCACTCTGTGCTTGGTGTCAATGCTGGCACATGGTGTGAAACCCTGTCAGAGGCACAGTGCAGATGCCCCACTACCAGCAGCGAGGGAATGAGCTACTGTAGGTACTGGGGGGGGTCCAAGTCTTTCCAGGGGAGGACTGGGGTGGGAGTTACAGCTTTCCCTCACACAGCACTGCAGGCTAATACCTTGGCATAATCTCTGCCAAGGGTGGATCACTGCAAAGCTTCATGGGGAAAAGCAAAATTTAAACCAAGCGTCTCCTTAAGACCTCACACAGGAAAGCTGGAGCAATCTAAAGGGGAAAGTCCACTCCTGAACAATGCTGCTGGAGCACCCAGTGTTGGATGGCAAGCTCCTAAAAGAACTGAAAACATGGAGATCGTTTCCTTCCTTAAAGCAGTGGCAACCATAAAAAAATGGATCCTAGAGGATCCTTGATTTTTGGACAATACCTGCACAGCTCCCTATAGTGATGTGTTGGCTGCTGCTTAGAGTCAGGAAGATTTTTCCTGCCTTTGGAGGATGAAGCAATGAGAAACTTCCCATGGCTGTCAACTGGAAGAGACTACATTTCTTCAGATTTAAAATTCTCGACAATTCCCATGACTTCAGGAGCTGAGACTCACTTCAGCCACTTGATATCCCAAGACTGATGCTTCTAGAGCTGGCAAAGGTGTATATAGCTCTTCAATGTCTTGCCATTCAACCACCATCTCTTTCAGCTTCTCTTGGTTAGGTTAGGGCACTGTTAGGAGCCCAAAGCAGAGCACTGAAGGGGAGAAATAAGAGGAATGCAGTCTATTCCATTTTTTTGCAAAGATAGGCTCAAAAAAAAAAAAGAGAACATCTTATTGCATTGAACTCCCCATCCAACAGCTCAAGTGATTACCATGGTGGTGGGTTGGCCTTGGCTGGGTGCCAGGTGCACCTTCAAGATGCTCTGTCACTCCCCTTCTGTCAGCAGGACAAGGGGAAGGACATAAATGGAAAAACCCACATGGGTTAAGCTAAAGGCAGTTTAATAAAAGCAAAGCAAAGGCCAAGCATGGAACCAAAGGTAAACAAGATTTATTCTCTGCTTTCCACCAGAAATGGACCATGATGGGGCCCTTTTCAGGAAGGGCTCCAGTAAGCATAGTGGTTGCTCCAAAGGACAAGCAGATGCCACCCCTGCCCCCCTTCCTCCTTTTCCCTAGTTTTTATTGTTGAGATGGTATGGAATATCCCTTTGGTCAGTTTGGGTCAGCTGTCCTGGTTGTGTCCCCTCCTAAGACCTTGTCCACCCCATCCTACTGGGGGGAATGTTGGAAAAACATCCTTGGTGCTGTGAGAGTTCTGCCCCAGCAGCAGCCACAACATGGTGTATTATCAGCATCTTCCTATCTCCCAGTACAAAACAAAGCACTGGGAGGGCTGCTATGGGGAAAATCTCAGGAGGCAGGGAGGGTGCTCATCTGCTGTGCTTGGATCATGTGCCATGGTTGCCTGGGAGCATCTCTCTGTGCCTGTTACTTGACATGCTAGACAGGTGCCTTCTGATGTTTATTTTGAATCTCTCCTCTCTTCCTTCTTGTCCCTAGGGTATTTTATTGTGCATTGTAATAAAGCTTGAGGCAGGCAGAGGGGAAAAAGTTCTTTGTGCCTATTTTAAATGAGCAGAATCTTACCATCTGCCTACTTCCTTTTTAGATTTACTCTGTAATCTTATCTACAATCTGAATACCAACTGCTGGAGTAATCAGTACGTGATCAATAACTGAGACTCCTTCATGATCTGCAACCATTTAAAGTCAATCTGTTCACATGATGCAGGCATAGAAGCTGCTGCTTAAGTGGAAAGGTGCTGTTGTGAAAACCTACAATGGTCCCCTCTATGTAGATCAAACCAGTGGTCTGACAATCTTCCTCCCAGGAGTCCTCCTCCCTGAGCCACTTGCCTTGCCATGAACTGAATCCTCAGCACAAGCCATGGTTTGGGGGAGGGATGCAGTCTGACCTTCCCTTCCGTGCATCCCTTTCACAAGTCCCTGCCTTGAAGCAAGGCAAGAGGACCATAGTCAAGGGGTGGTTGGTCACCTCTTAGCCTAGTGTAAGTCAGAAGCAATGTTCCTGAAACACAATGATGTGCTTCTGCTCAGGGAGATGGGACCAGTCACTGGATTCATGGGAAGCTTGGGCTAGTGTGCAAGGGAACAGACCTGCCCCTGCCTGCTGCTAATTATCATGATTGCTCTCCCCTGGGACTGCTAAACTTATTGTTTCTTGCTGCCCTGTATTTTGCATTCAGCTTTACCTTTCATTTACCTAAGGATGCTGTCAACTCTAGTGCACTTAAAAATAATTAAATAAATCTAAATTTTAAGAAGGGCTGCAGGAAGGATGGAGAGAAGTCTTAAAATAACTTTTCTAAGCTGTAGTCCAGACCTGGCAAAAATCAGGTGGCTAAATTCTGATGTTACCTCGTGTATGACTGCCTCAAGCAGAGGAGACATGGACACAGATACTTGCTGAACCTGCCTGCCTGTTGCCTCCTCCTCAAGCTCCCATGCTGGCTGGGAGATATCTGGGACCGTGCCTGTTGGGTCCCAGCCTGTTGCTGCCTCCTTCTCACTGCAACCTTCTTACTCAGCAGTAGCAACACCCCCCAACTCATCCATCATCCCAGATTAGCCATTAGTAAAGCCACCCATTTGCTGGGCTGCAGCTCAAATGAATTGTGTTAGTATTCCAGCTACTGCAATGAATGGCCTGACATAAAAACTATTTTGGACTGCAGGGAGAAAGCAATCAATTATTTTGTTCCCCTGCCTGCTGCCAGCACCCAGGCATGCAGAGCTGGAGTGCACTCTGATACCTTAATGACATTTTGAAACCCTGGTTTCAAAGGACAATAACTATGTGCAAAAGAAAAAAAAACATAATTGGAATGCCCTGTTTCTCAGTTCACCCACTTAAGTTCCCAGCACCAGTGTGTGTCTCTTGCTCACTTCTCCTATCTTATGTAAAAATACAGCAGCACTAATTAGATGAGGACAATTTGCCCTCTCACTGGCATCTCATTACGTGCAGAGCATGCTCAGACTAACAGCACAGGATGTGTTCCTCTGCAGACCCAGCTGGCCATGTCAGGCAGTTGGCTGAAGAGCATCTTCTGGACACATGCTCTGCTGCTGCAGCCTGAAACATCCCTCCTGGGCAATGATGTAAAATGGCTTCAGTCACCCGCTGGCTCCAACACGGTGCAGCATGCCTGGGCTTGCCAACAGGGGAAGCATCCTCTCTGCTTGATGCAGCTCACACAGGATCAAAAGAGAGACTGAGGGCAGTGGTGCCATGTCTTGTTTAAAGGCATTGTGTTGTCAAAACAGTCCCCCTAGATAACTGTCCCAAAGTCATGGTCTTTGGGAGAGAATAAAAGGGAAAGCATTTCCATCTCTGCTATCTCGGTTTCTGGTAAGAGAGCAACTCTTGGTGGCAGAGCCATCATTTGCTAAATTCTTTGCAGCAGTTTCTGTTCCTGAGGCTGTGCATAAAGAGAAACAGGCTGGGACATGCCAGAGCTGCTCTTGGTTCCCTTCATCTGGTGTTAAATCCAAGGAAGAATGTTTTCAGGGCGAATTTTCTGGTTTACAGCCTCATTTTCAGAAGAAATCTCCAGCTCTTTGGGACCCTGAGCAGACACTTTCTCCCCTTGCTGAGATGTCTTTCATCTCCCCAAGAGAAGGAGAAGCAGAGCTCATCTCTCATATAGTAAGGAGAAGTATCAGCTGCTTCCTCCTCCAGATGGTGTCTGTGTGCACTTCAATGACTTTGTATGTGCTTGGAAGACCTTTTCACTCTACAAGAATGTACAAAGTGAAGCAAGTGTCATAACTGAACTCAACAGCAAGGCAAATGCTATGGGACTAAAAGTTCTCCTTGACACCACATTCCAACTGAGCTGCAGTGGCAGTGCTGGAGGATGGCTTTCAAATCCTTCTCTGAAGAGTGATGGCTTTTCTCCACACAGGTGTTGAGAAGCAGACTGAATGGATGGTACCACTTAATATAAGCTCTGATTTAAAAGATAAATAATGGTAAGTGGTTTCTTTTTTTGGGAGCTGTTCACTGGAAGAGGCACAATGAGCCCCAGCAGAGACAGCATTTAAAGGTAACTATAGCTCAGAGCAGTTAGAGCACTAACAAAGCAATGAATGGAGATTAGACTCCTATGGGGGCTTGACCTTAGCTGGATGCCAGGTGCCACTCAAAGTGCTGTGTCACTCCCACTCCTCAAAGGGGCAGAATGGGAAGAAAATAAGGTGGAAAAAACCCTCATGGGTGAAGATAAAGGCAGTTTAATAAATCAAAAGCAAAGGCTGTGTGAAGAAGTAAAGGAATAAAAGGTTTATTCTCTACTTCCCATCAGCAGGTGACATCCAGCCACTTCTCAGAAAGTAGGGCTTCAGTAGGCTTAGTGGTTGCTCTGGAAAACAAGGGTCATAATAAAAAATGCTCCTTTCCCCTTCTCCTTTCTCTTAGCTTTTATTTCTGAGCAGAAGTCATGTGGTGTGGAATATTCCTTTGGTCAGTTTGGGTCAGCTATACTGGCTCTGTCCTCTCCCAAGATCTTGCCCACCCCCAGCCTACTGGGTGATGGAAGGAAACACTGGTGAGACATCCCTGATGCTGAGCGAGCCTTGCTCAGCAGCAGCCAAAGCACTGGGGGGTTATCAGCACCTTTCTAGATCCCTATACAAAGCACAGCACTGTGAGGGATGCTAGGGGGAAAATTAACTCCATCTTAGTCAGACTCAAAACAGGTCCCCCTAATGCAACTGCAAATAGGGACTCTTTTGCATCTGGGTATCCAGGGAGGTACCAAATGCAATTACACTGGAAGCATGACAGGAAAACTTCTCTCTATGGTTGCATACTAGATGGTGAGTTATCCTGAGGAGTAGCTGTGTGGGAGGAGGAGAGAAAAGCAGATGCTGCAGCTGGAAGGAGACCAGAAATCCAGTGGCAGCCTCACCCACAGGAGTTTTTCCCCCAAGTGTCACCCAGAGTAACCCATTTTTACCCAAACGTTTGAAAAAGACTCACATTAGTGCCAGCTGAAAACACAGCAGCCTCCTATGAATCAGCATGTCCTGGGGAGCCACTGCCCAGCTGCCCAAGTGCCTGTGACAGACCCCAGCTGATGGACAGCAGCACAGTCCAGCTGCCACCTGCCTTTTCTTCCCCATCCCAGCAACCCCACATGAAGAGAGATTCCCCACACTCCCAGCCAAGAGGGATATAGCTTCTTGAAGATTAAATCTTTACTGCTCTCCCTCAGCCTCATCAGGTTTTGTAGTATGCTGTGGTGTCTAAATGAGGTGAACTGAAAAGATTTAAGAGTCAGCAGAGGGCCTCTTAAAGAAAATGAAGGGAATCACCTATGGAGATAGGAAGAAGAGACAGCACCTAATGTGTAGAGAAAGGAACACTGACAAGCAGTGAGCTGTGGGCACTAACTAGTGGACATTGCAGCACAGTGGATGCTGTTCACTTGTTTCTCATGCCACAGTTAGAATCAGAGAATGTTTAGGGCTGGAAGGGGCCTCCAAAGGGCATCTAGTGCAGCCCCCTGCAGGGAGCAGGGACAC
>JAOEGS010000991.1:15610-33554 GCA_025447755.1 Corythornis vintsioides | reverse complement strand
CAGCCTGCTGCTGTGTCAGCAACTCCTCCCAGTTTGGTGTCATCAGCAAACTTGCTGAGGGTGCTCTCTACCCCCTCATCCAGGTCATTGATGCGTTGGGTGTTTTTTTTTTTGCAGTAGGACAATTTAAACTGTATACTACAAAACTACAAACCACAGCTCAACAAAAGACCTGCTACTGCTTCCACTCCCATTAATCTCTGCAGTTCAATTCAAGCTGAACTAAGTTTTCATTCAGACAGGTTGTGTTTACTACAAAAGCAACAAGACAGACATAATAAAAATATTTGGTGTTGAATGTTACTAAACTTACCATCTGTTAGGAAGTTTGTGGAGCTTTTCAGTAAACTACACATACTTTGCCAAACAAAAGACTCAGGGTGTTTCCAAAGACTTCCCTGGATATTTTCTTGTAATTTCTGTACAAGCATCATTGAAACTTTAATGGCTATCAGTAAATCATGCATCAACTGAGTCTGAACAATATGATTGCCATGATTCTTTCTGTGGAAAAAAAAAACAAACCACAGAAAAACAAAATGAAAACCATTCTTTACCATCCACAGTAAACTACATTTTCACAACTTCAAATAGAATTAACAGTAAAAACTAAGTTATTACTTGACCAGATACACAGCTAGAGGAAAACAAGAAGCAGACCCAAAGGCAGCAATTTAAAATGAAAAGGGTTAAAATCAAAATGTGCAAAGGGTATTGCTATGGTTCAGCTTTCTTGTACTATGAAGACAGACAGCATGTAAACTTCTAGAGTACAAAACTCTCCATTAAGCACCCTTCTCCTCTGGGTACTTAATGAGACACCACCATGGAGAGGTTTCATTTGATGCTGGAATGTCAAGATATTAACAGAATATCAACACTGAATTAAACACTCACAGAAAGTGGAAGAGTATTTATTACTCTACCTGAATTTTAATAGGTGTATCTGTTAGTTAGTGTTCAGTCACAGCTCAGACAGCAAAACCACAATCTAAAGGCTTCCCATAAAAACAGTCAGTCTAACATGGAATCAAAGCCTTCATTATAAAATGACATTCCCTTCTACAGTCCATGTATGGCTATCAAAGTGATATTCCAAACCAGACCAGATTATCTTGCCAGAGTAAAATAAAAGCAGATAAAACCCAGTTGATAGTGAATTTACTTGCCTGTTTTCCTCATGTATGTCAAGTAGCGACTTCTGCAGGAACTGAAGAACTAATGAAAGTAATTATGGTACAAATTTATTTAGAAGAGAAATAGAACAAAAAAGTTCCAAAGCAATCACACACACACATATACTCAGACAGAACAAACAGTCTACAGCAGCATTTGTTCTACTTCCTAAACAAATTAAGCTGAGATTGCAGTTCAGCCCCAGTGAAGCAATGCTAAAGCAAAATCCCAGGCTAGTTTGTGACACTGGTACAAGAGCTTCCAACCCACTTGTCCCAGTACTGTGCAGTACTGAGTGCTCTGGTTCCTCAATGGAAAGCTGAAGTTGCCAAGAGCTAAAGACAGAGCAGCAACAAAAAGTCTACAGGAAGCTGTGAACATCACCTGCATTCTGAGGGCAGAGCATGTCAAGTTATTCCATACTATAAGGGAAAAGTTTTTGGGAACAAGTACCACATGAGGCTACTAGCTATTAAAAATTAACCAGGTGGAAATAAAACCTGAGAGATCTTTACATCTCCCTCATGTTACTTTCAGACACTACCCCACCCTCAACAGCTACAGTGAAAATTATTTTTACTATAGATGTAACCTTACCTTCTTCAAACAGCTTCTTAATACTTGCTTTACCTAGGGGAAAGAAAATACATTTTAACTACTGAATCCTAGCCAACACTATCAATTTTACACAGATAAAGTGTAAAAATTACTATTAGATGCAAGATCCAAACAAATGCTGAGCAAGTTAAAAGAGAAGACAATATATTCCATGTGATGGTACCTAAGCTGCAGTCCTCCATGCAGGAAGCAAGGTTGTCCAGTACTTTTCTGTATAAAAACACATTTGTGGTTTTCAGATCTTCCTGAAGGCAGCACACAAAGCTCTGTTCAGCCAATGCCACCAGTTGCTCAGGGAGATCATTTAGTGAACTGCAACAGTAAGAAACAGTATGATGAGTTAATCCATACTGAGGCCTTAAATGTCCACTTGGCTAAGGTCAACAACAGCTAAAATTCCAATAATAGGGAAGTGTTGCTTCCTGAGTGGAAACATGCTCCATTTAAAAATAAACACATGATAATTTTGCATGCAGAAAATCTGTCAAAGGGGTGTGAAGCTCTGGTGTGCAACCAAACACATCTCAGTGTGCATCTCAGTGGGACAACAAATGCTTTTGGACATGGAAATGAAGATGGCTGAGCACTGGATCTTAAAATTCATTAAAGAACAGCAATATGGTAGCAAAAAATTGAGTTGCAATAACAACAGGCACAAGAAACCACAGTTTAGAGGTTTCCTCTGAGCAGCCTTCTCTTAACACTGTCAAAGTTGAGGTTTTTTTTCCTAAAACAAAAGCATTTTAAATTTCTACTCCAATGTTGGATTTTAAAATTCAAAGTGCTAATTACACACTAAGATGTCTTTCTAGTAATGAAACAGATAGAAATAATACTTCACTTTGAAGTTATTTATCCAATGACACATTGTATGACTTACAACTAAGATTTTTAAAGAAAAACAGGACCTGTTCACATATTAGTACCACTAATTTTTTGTAATTAAGCTACAGCAATTTATAGCACACAATAAATTATTGACTTCTAGGTAAGCAGAGCATTTCGAACCAATGTAAAGGTTTACTATTTCATCTTTTACCTTGCTAATACTTTTTTCAAGGGATTCTTCACACCCAGTGAAAAATATGTCTCTCCCAGAATATCCAAACAAGCTTGAATCATGGGATCACATTCAGAGTTTGGATCCATCTTCTTCAGCACTGGCATTATCTGTAACCAATAGAACACACTATCAATAAAAGCTCTGGATATACTCTTTTCATTAACTAAGCAGAATTCCCTCTCATCCAAGTATATGGTACAAAACTGTCTTCTCTTCACAATATCCTGTTGAGTTTCAGGTGTTGATTAATGTTCCAATAACATCTTTAATACCAAAAATTTAATTTAATAACAACAGTGAAGTCTTACCTGTTTAATGCACTGGATCTGCTGGATCCCACTGCTCAGCTGTGCACAGTGCAGAAGCAGAGATGCCAGGTTTTTCTCTTCAGCCTTTGAAAACTCTACATTCAGAAGAAGAATCTCTTTTTAGAAAGGAATTAGAATAAGCAGTATGAAGAACTGATCATCTATAAGAGATCACTGCTTAATTACTATATTTTATTTCTCCTGTTCCAGGAAACCTACTGGTGTCACAATCTCTTAAGTTTTAGAATTTCATTTCTAAACATTGAAAAAACCAAACACTGAAGTTTCACTGTTAGATACTAGCAGGTCATATCTTCACCATAAATACCAATTTCACTAAATCAGTCCTCAGTCACCCTCACATTAAAAACACAGTGTTTCCTTATGTTCACAAGAAACCTCTCATGTTTTAGTTTGTGCTCATGTCTCCTGGCCCACCACTGTTCAACACAGGAAAGAAAACTCTCTCCATCTTCTTTTCACCCTCCAAATGATCTTAAGCCTGAGCCTTCTCTTGGCCAGGCTGGAGACCCCCACCTCCAGGGATGGGAGGATGGAGGGATACTCCAAGCTCTTCATCATCAGGGGCCCTCCACTGGACTCTGTTCAGTATGTCTGCATCTCTCTTGCTCTGGGGAGCCCAGAGCTAGCTGCAGCATTCCAGGTGTGGCCTCATCAGTGCTGATTAGAAGGCAAGAAGCACCTGAGGGCAGCTTTGATATACAAATCTGGTATTACTCTTTTGTGGTTCTTTTTTTTTTTAAAAAGTAAAGATCTCTGCAAGTTTCTCTCATCAAACAACAACAAGCAAAACCACACAAAATAAAAGAGCATTTGAATAGTGTCTTTAAATCAACTACAGAAAATGCCATAAAGAAAATACAGAAAAGGTTAGAGAAATGCACTCAAGATAACCTCCAAAGATCCCTTCCAATCTCAGCCATTGTGTGATTCTTTGAAATTCAGTGTTATCCCACATATTCAGGCAGCACTGAATTACAGGCCTGCAAATAAACTCACAAGTAGAAGCACCTGCCACCTTCAGACTAATGATTAAACAAAGCAAAGAGCTTTCCAACTAAAGGCTCTGAGGGATCCTGAACTCTGCCAAGGTAAGAGGTAGTTGTCATTGCAAAACAGAAACAAACCACAAAAGACTAAACACACCTAAACCCCACAAAACAAACCCATCAGAAATGTAACAAGAATAAAACCAAAACAGATGGATTTCAGTAGTTACTCAAATGCACTCTACCAACAACACAGAAATGACACGAGTTCAGAAAACAAAACAATTACTTACTCTGAAGTTTTTCCAGCTGATGATGGTCAAGAAAGAATGCATCTACCTGAACTTCCTTTTTCTTCTTTAAAACCATCTTAGCAAATTAATAGATATCTGCTAAAAAAATAAAATTAAAATCCCAGTCACGTTGTTTTAAAAAACCATCATTACAAATGCTTCTTATAATAATGGTCTTTTCACTTCATGGAATACTATTTATTGCTTTATGTGCAACATTTGTTTTTTACGGTTGCAGCTTTCTTTAGTTTTCTCAACTATGCAAAAAATTCTGTACAAAATTTCCTCTGGCTTCATGGCACAAAGCAGGAGCCCTGGACTACACATTACATGGTCTGTCTGCATCATGCTCTTAGATCCCAGTATGCAAACATGCAGAAGCATGGAAGTAACAGCAAAAAAATTTTCCTTGCTCTATTTTACTGTTCAAAACTCCTTCAGCTCACATTTATGTAAAGTCAGAATAGTGCAGCAAAGCAGTTTTGCTTCTTTGAAACTTATTAACCACTTCTTCATTTGCCATAATGGGTACTGCAAAGAATTCTTTTCCTTTAAGGCAACAGCAATTTAATTAATGTGCACTGCAGTTTCACTGACTTACAAGCTCCTTGCCACAGAGTTTGGAAGGGGCTCCGAAGGTCATCTGCTGGTGCAGCCCACTTCTCAAACACAGCCACCTGCAGCCACTTACCCATGATCACGTCCAGGTGGCTTTTCCGTGTTTCCTAGAGACTGCCCAGAGCCGCTGAGCCAGCTCTGCCGGGGTCAGCCTCCCTCACCCCACACGTGGTGCTTCCAGGGACCCTCCTGGGCTTCAGTGTGTGCCCAAGCCAGCACGGAAAAGAGCCTGGCTCCACGTACACACGCACAGAAAACCTCCCAAAAAGATTACCTAGCCCCTGTAGACAGTAACCAGAAAGCACAACTCCTTTTCTCCTAAAGACAGGCAGGCTCAGGCCTTTTCCCCAGCAAGCAGATCTCAGCAGCGCGGCGGTGCCTGGCTGGGCAGCGGGGTAACCGGCCAAGCGGGAAAGCGAGCCTGGCTCCCAGCGCCGGGGAGGAAGGTGCCGCCGGGCCCCGCTGGCCTGCGACCGCTCACCCCCGAGCGTCACAACCGGCCCCGATACCCTCCCGCCCCGGAGCACGGGCCGGGCCTGGAGGCGGCTCCCGGGGCCTCCCCGCTGCGGAGCGCCTGCAGCGGCCACGAGGCCACGACACGGCGGAGGGGAAAGGAAAGACCGGGATAGCATCGCCCGCCCCTTACCCGCCGGACACTCACCTACGGGCCCCGCTTCGCTTCCCTTCCCGGTCCCCGCCTGCAGCACGGGCCGCCCGCCCGCAGCCGCCAAGCGGGGTCCGCACGCAGCGAGGGGCTCCCCGCCCCCGAGCCGCACCGCCTCACGCCGGGGCAGAGCGAGGAGCAGCTGCTGCTGCGGCCGGGGGACTGAGGCAGGTGGGTGCTGGTGCCCGCCGAGGCTCCTCCGGCCCAGCTGCGAGTCATCCGTCTGCGCATGGGCGGGCTGCCCGCTGCAGCGTGGTGCTCGGCGGCCGTGGCTGCAGCGGGTACCCAGATGGATTTCTTTAGAAGCTGCTGGGCTAAAAGCTAAATTTGTGCATCTTTCGGAGCCTAATCTGCCAGGGTGCCCTTGCTGCACACAGTGACTGGCAGGTGACGCTCCGGAGCCGACTGCGTTTTGGAGCCAGAGGCAGCAAACCAACGTAAAGCATCCAATGTGAATCGAGCTCACCAATCCTTCCCTCTTCCCCCTTTTCCAAGGAGCAGATAGAAGTTTGAAGAAAAGCTTCACAAAAATTAATGAAATTCACATGAAAAGCACCCTCAGTTTGTTTCTTTCCTTTTATCAATATCTCTTGATTCTTTACAAAATCCTTAGTTTGTCAGCACTTGGAAATTTTCTTAAACTGAGGTAAAATTGTGAGCGAAGCCAAGTTATTTTTTAGCATAAGCACCTTCATTTTTAGCTATGCATAGATATATATTAGGCTTTCAACACATATATCACAAGCCTTACAGGTCTCATATGTCTCACTGGTTAAAAAAAATCTTAATTTTTTTCTTTTGCCCTTTAGGGCATCACATGAAACAAGCAGCTGGCACATCCAAACCAAAATGAATTCTTTAAACCATGGAGTTCATCACCCTAGTCCACTTGGGATCTTGATAATTACATTTCATCAAAAGCAGCTGGACTTAGTTCACTTGAAAAAAAACCAACCCCAAATCAATCAAACAAAAAAAAAAGGAAAAAAAAAAAGGTCCCTTCCAACCATCCTGTGATTCTGTGAGCTTGTAATTTGCAAACTCTGTGCGGCTGGTTAATTAGAGCAATACAGAATGTTACCACTCGGTGGCGCCAAACAATTACAAAGCTTTTAAAGGGACGTTCTCAGAAACAGCATTTTTTTTTTGTGCAGAAAAAATCCTTTACTAGTAGTAATCCTTTCCTGTGCAGAAAAAGCCTTTACTAGTAACTGAAGCAACCAGATTCTTCCACTCAAAGGCACCAAAGCACAAATACTCAAGGGTATTAAGATGCCATTTTTCAGTCTCTGAAAGACAAACCATAGCCTTGAAAGAGAAACATTTTATAGTAATAAGATGAACAGGAATTACTTTTCTCCCTCCCTCTCCTGCATTTAAATAAAACATTTAATGCTGGTTTTGTGGGTTTGTTTTTGTTCGGTTTGGTTCGTTGTTTTGGGTTTTTTTTTGTCAAAAAAGATCAAGATACTGTTAATTTGAAAAGACTGAAGATGATCAATTTCTTTACATCAGAGTTTAGTAATGACAACTGGTTTAAACAGGATCATGGGAATTTGTTCTCTACTGCAAATTTCAAATGCATACCTCATCCTATCAAAGAATCCATATAGAAGTGAATTTACAGAAGACACTGTGTAAGATTGTGTATAATCTCAGATTTTGTAATCACAGGATATTTTCTGGGATATATTTTCCAATTGCAGACACAGACACCAGTCTCAAATAAGTATATAATAAATAAATATTATAATAACCATAATAATGCTTGCAGTGTTTGTCTGTTGTGGGAAAGGACCAGGAAAAGCTGTTTGTCACGATGGTAAGGTGATGATTCAGCACATCAGACTCACTCAAGTTTCAGAAACCCAACATTTTAGATTCTAGTTGAACATTTGACAACAATTTATTTTTTTTTTTTTTGAATTAGCTTCCACACACTGGATGTTTTGCAATGCAGTGTTCATAAAACTTTAGAAAAACGAGGTTATAGTTTAGTAAGACAACCAGAAACTTAGAACTCACTTTCTTGCATTAAACTAAATTACAGACAGTCCCACACAACGTGCACCTCCTCAGCCCACAGGTACAGGCTAACACTGAGAGTTCCCATTAAAGAGCCAAATACTTCAGGGTGGTTTATTTTGCTTTACTTCTGCAGCTGACAGATGATCTTTCCAAGCTGCAAATAACCTGGTCTTGCAGTTTGCTTCTACAGGATATACTGTGTTCTGTTTTGTTTTGCTGTTTGGTTTCGTTTACTTCCTACACGTATTTGCAAGACTCCACCTCGGATTTATTGCTGCTTATATGTAACTTACAATGGTGACAACAGCAAGAAGAAACAACTCTTTTCCGGAGGCTTTGCTTGTGTATACAGTAGCATTCTGTGTCTCCCTTTCTCCCTTGTGTTCTAATTACAAAATAAAGTTGTATCTTATGTGCATTCCAGTTGTTCCACTGCTTATTTTATTCCCTTCAGTAACTGAATACAGCCACCACTGCATACTTCACATAAAGGCAGTTGAAAGTCCCAAATATCACAATGCCCTCTTCCAGAGGGTTGGTTTTTTCTTTTTTTAATGCCTCTTTATCTGTCACAATAGCTGCGTGACTACAGAGCTTTTTTATCATGTGAGGCCATAGAAAATCCGAATGCACCAACCAAAAACAGAGCACCATTTGCTCAGTGAACAGGCTTTGCTCTCCCTCTGGTGGTCTGAGCCATTCCCGCAGCCTTCCCTTGCTCCCAGCTCAATCCACACTTCAGTTCCAAGACTCGGTTATTTGTTTTTAATGTAGCTTGAACGTTCTACACAGGAGGTAGAAAACAAATTTACTTCTTCCTATACTAGCAAGCGTGTTTTTAATACGGTTTTCAGTGATGAGCATTTAAAAATACATGAGGTGCTTGGGAAAGTACCAGCAACTGAAGCAGTTTCAGTCAAGTTGTTCAGATACTTTAAGGTCACTGCAAGTGAGTGGAAAATTGGAGGCTGTACTGAAATGAATAGGAAAAAATGAAATTTTGTGTATAACCAGATGGGGAGTATTTGAGCTCTGAAGACCGGTTTTTTTTGGAAGAAAAAAAACCCAAACAACAAAACCCCTTTCACTGACTGACAGATAATTGTGAAAGAGACTCTGCACACCTACATTAGAAATAAATAGCAGAACAGCCAGTGGTTCGGGAGATGCAGGTGTCCGGTTACCTGCCATGTGCTCGCAGCTCTTCGCAGCCGCAGGGGACGCAGATCCCGCTGCCACCAGGACTCACCTGCACCTGCTGCTTCACCCCGCCTAGCATGGAACCGCACCATGTGCCACTCCCTGCGGGGACACAGCAGCTCTGCACACACCCATCACCCCGCAATACCCCAGCATTGCTCTGGTGACTGCACGCTTCCAACCCGCCCGTTTATAGTCGGCAAATGACCTTCCAACCAAAGGTGAACGTTAAATTGTAGTTTACGGTCCCGTGTTGGAGCTCGGGAATTGAAGGCAAGAGGATGCTTCTCCCGAACGCAGCCTCCCCTTCAGAAACTCCAAGGTCGGAGGAAATCTTTAATTCGCTAAGAAACTTACACAAGCGGGATGGAGCCGCGGCGAGAACGAGTGTGGGGAGCCAAGGGGAGGCTTGTGGCCGATCCCCGGAGCACCCAACCGGGTGCCCTCCCGCCGAGCGGAGCCGCCAGGCTGCGGCCAGTCCTCCCCGCACAGCACAGGCTGCGCCGCACTTCGGGAGGGTGACCCGGCGGCTCCGACCACCTTCCACCCCGGCACCCCGTCGGGGCAAGAGCGCTCCCCGCCCGCAGGACGGCGAAGCCAGGCCAGCCAGGGATGGGGAGGGAGTCGCCCCCGGCTCCGAGCGGCTCCCCCCGCCAGCCAGCGGCGCAAGCCCCGCCCGGGAGCCCCGCCGGGGGCGGCCCCCCGCTCCTCAGTGGCCGTCGGGGCCGTCGCTCAGGCGTCCGCGCCGCTCGCCGCGGGGATGGGGGGGCGGGAGCCGAGGGGCGCGGGCAGCTGCGGCCCCGCGAGCACCCACAGCCCGGACGCGGCAGAGCGGCGAGTGACGGCCGGCCAGGTTTGACCTCCCTTTCGTTGCCCCCCTAACCCTCCTTTTGCGAGCGGGGCCGCTCCGGGCGGGCGGCAGCATCCCGGGCCGGCCCCCGGCTGCTCCCCGGCGGGGCTGCTCCGGGGGGCGCTGCCGCGGGGCGTCGCTCCCCGTCGGCGGGGCGGCCGGCGCGGTGTCCCCGGGTGCCTCCGTCGGGCGTCGGAAGGAGTCACCCGGCGCCGTCGCTTTAGGGCACTGCGGTGTCGTTGACTCCGGTACCCCGGGGGTACAGCAGACGGTGTCCCCACGCCTGGAGACCGGCGAACTTGGGGGTCGCTTTAGGTCCCTTAAGGTGCAGGCTGCTCTCGTCTGGTTGGCAGCAACGCTGCCGCATCCCTGCTGTCCCCCCCAAAAATGGAGAGCTGAGAACACCACTGCTAAACAAACACACAAAATTGATGGTTTTTAAATCTACACTGCTCCCTTTCAGAATTTCAGCCAAAAATTAAACACTTTCACCCAGTGTGATGTCACACCACAACCTCTACAGTTGTGTAATTGAGAAAAGGTTATAAAGTGCTTTTCTGTGCTTTAATGTTGTTTGCTACATCCATCTGCCAGCGCTCTGCGGGTGTGCCATCCTTGTGTCAGTTACCTGGGAAGCCAAGCAGGCCGAGGTTCAGTAAGGAGCTGGCCCCCAAATCAGGAGGTCTGTGGGGTCTGCACCCAGTGCTGAAGTAGGGGAGCCCTGACTGACATGTTGCTCCATGGGAGCAACCTCATCAGTGTCTAGGAAGCAGATGAAAAACAGTTTCTAAATCAGATTTTGAAGGAAGTTTTAAATAGCTTGTGCTCCAGTTTGAGCACAGAATTATGCAATATGAGTCAAATGGAAAATAAGGTTACCAGTGTTTTGACATGAGTAAGGTCCCTGGCCAGCAACAAACCTGAGAATTACTTCCTTGATTCCCAAACAGGTCTACTTTGTGTCTCATCATTTCCCTTCTCCAGTCCAACCTTTATGGCTCCAAAAATATTTGAAAAGTGCCAAGTTTGTGTGGAAAGGGTGGAAGAAAGGGGACTGACATTCGAGAGGTATGGTCCACACGTGTTTAGGCTGATGAACCTTTCAAGGTGCCATAGGGAACCCACCATGCGCTGAGCAAACCCTCTTCTTATTGCAATGGAAGGACTCGACGAGCTTCCCTCAGCAGAGAAAGGCCATAGGAACAAATGGATGGAACATGAAGTGTTTCAACACAGCATTTTGTTAAAAGCAGAGGAAAACACTGACAGTGGGATAAGGAATATGTAAATTTTTTAACGTGCTTCAAAAAGCAGAACATTCGTCCCTCCTTCGTAGTTTGATAATTTCCAAGCAGACGGCAAAGAAAAGGAAATTATATCAATCCCTCTGGGGAGAATGTGACATTCTGACTTCTTGAAGCCTAGGAAGAGGTTTATAAACTTAAAACACGAAAAAGACAAATTGAATCTTTCCAGACTTGTCAAACTTGTCTCAATTAATTTTTGAAGACATAATTAGAACTTCCCGCTTTAATGTGCACTTTTTTAGTTTACTTTTCAAAAGCTCGTATGTTTCAAGAGGGGGAAAATGGAGGGCTTTGCAGTGGGAACTGGAGCAGGAAGAAGGGGAGGACTCTGTGTAGGTTCAACTGCTGATTCAGAGAACTCTATTAAGCCAAGAAAGATGAACTCATTTTTCTCCTCCCTTGGGGAATCGGACAAGAAACAGGAAGTCATTGATTCACAGTAAGATCATTCACTCTGCAATTGTAAACAGTGCATTATGTGCCTGTAAATATTTCCAGAACCCATTGGCTTGTTGGAAAATATGAAGTAAATTATTATAATCTCTAACAAAACAGCCCACTATAAAAAGTTATTTTCAAACTTTTTATCTGTAATGTTTATACAGTGGAATATTAATTAGCTTGGACATTGAGAAACTGCTTGGCTGGACGCATTGTTTGCTGCCAGAAACCCATCTACTCAACTGTTTTGTCTGTTGAAAGACAAACATTTTTAACTCCACCCTGTAATATTGTGCCCTACCAAAAAGCAAAAACTCTTCACCGCTTGATCTGTTTGTGTTTTCACTACCACAAACACTGAAATATCCTACTGTTAACCAGATGTTGGCTGCCCTCATTCCTGTCTTGCCTAGCTGCAATTAGTCAAAAAGGAAAAGCATAAAGAATCTGAAACAGAAGAAATGGTCATTCCTTGTTACTTAGAACACAATCCAGGCTGTTGGTCCAGATCAATCTGCAGTGAAAACTTTTGCTTCCTCTGTGAGGTAGAAGAAACTGCTGCTTAGAAGTTCCACCTTCCCACCTTAAGCATCTCCACAAGGAGAGAGAGGTGAGACTAGGCACAGCAAAAAGGTGAACAACCTGGTTCCCTGACAGTCTAGGGAGTTCTCTCCTAATTAAAAGAAGAGGGTCAAAGACTCCAGGCAGGCAGAAGGCTTGCAGTGGAAGAGATTGTGAGCTTGAAGTTTAGAGTGTGGGCGTCGTAGGATCGGCTCAGGAAACTATTGCAGTAATGTGCTGAAATCCCAGTGAGTCCATGGGGATTCCTGACTAGGGATGGTTATAACCTCAGGCTAACAGCTTGAACTGAAGTCTGCAGGACCAGGAGGAAGAGAGTAGTTAATGGAGTGGTCACCTTCAGACAAGCGATTGTGGTCGTTCTTTTCTTCCTTCTAACAAGATATGGAATGAACAGAAGAGAAATTAGGGTATGTGAAACGAAAGGAAGTTTTGAGACAGAGATTTTCACCTGCTTAACTATGATGAACTGGGGAGTACTTTGAAAATTTAGAAGTAGACAAAATGTATCAAAGAAAAGACAGGGACTTTATTTTAAATCTTACTCGTGTGTGATCTCTCTTGGAATGCTTTGCCTTTTCCTTTCTTCTTGATGGCGTCAGGATCAGTGGAAAAGATAAATCCAGAGGTCCTTCCCATCTAGATGACGACAGCTTGGAGAAGGAGGGGAACTGGAGTTGCCTCCTCTGACAGCAGGAGGGGGTGCTTGAACCTGGGCTTCTGAAGGACTGGAGTAGTAATGGGAAGGGGAGCTCTCAAAGCTGTAATTTATTAACCCATGCTAGCTGGGTCAGGAGTTGCAGTCTAGATATCTATATTATGCATGATTTTCCTGTGGCCAGCCCCTTCACCACACTGCAGATGAGTGCTACTTGCCTTTCCTGGTCAGAGTCTCACTGTACATGACAAAGGTGACAAACATGTAGCATAACCTTATGACCGCTCATTTTTTTGTTTTGATCTTTAACAAACTTAGGGGGAATTCCAGCTTTATTTTCAAAGCCAAACCTATGTGTTCAGACCCTGCAAAGGCCAGGGCCTTTGCTCACAAGGGAGCTTCTTGGACTAAATGGTTCCATTCAGCCATCCACTTACCCTTTATTAAGCTGTCTACAAATAGTGGGAATACAATGGAGTCCAGTCCTTCTGCTTACACACAGATGATTTTTCTTGGCTTCTCAGACTCAAACTGTGATGAGCCAGCTCTTCTCCTGCATAATTTTTCCAGCAGTGCATATCCAAAAGGGCACTGAGCTTAATTTCCAGAAGGCAGGAGCAGTTAAATGTAGTAAAAGCAGAGATTTCAGCCTGAAAGATGCATGAATCAGGATATTCTGAGATCTGGAACATCTTATGTGAAGGGGATCCAGTAGGGACCATTTGCTCCTCTCTATTGACATTTGGAACCATAAACTTCCCCTTGCATCTCATTAAGGGTATTAATTTTTAAAGGCAATTTGATTAAGCAGAACAATTTAAAAGCACTGTCAAATATTAAACTGGCATGAAACCCAGTGTGCTACTCACAGGTAGTTATGTCAATAGAAGGCAATTTCTTAGCAAAAACTCAATTCTTCAGAAGCCTCTTCTATGTAAGAAAGGATACATAGAGTAATTGAAGATTAAAATATGTGATGTGTCTCTGCTTATCCAGGAAAACATATTGCAGTCCCTAAATATCTGAATAAATTCAATTATGATAAACATATATATTATCAACACAGATTTCAGAAATCTCCCAGCTATGATAAAGGCCTTTGTAGACTCAAGTATTTTTAGTAAGTTTTATGAAGATGTACAAAATTTGGGGGTTTTCTTGCCATTTATATAAAATAAGATAGTATGTAGATTTAAAAAAAAAAAAAAAAGGCATTAAATGCAGACTCAGTTTGATGTGGGGATTTTTCCATCTTTCTTTTTCCAGCATAAATATGGCTGAACTTTCAGAGCCAGAAGGTACTGTAAACTGGAAGGAAAGATGTTTAACTCTGGAGTCACAGTTAATGAAATTTCGTCTCCAGGCAAGCAAGATCAGAGAATTGTTAGCAGAAAAGGTAGGTCTTACAACAAATCTTAATGCTGCATAAATTATTTCATTTGATGATGGGGGATAATCACATGTCATGGTTTGAGATAACAAGCACTGGGATTTTTTTAGGAGGTAAAAAAAAAAAAAAAGGTATTTAAAAACAAAATATATGGTAAGAAGGTATGTTTTAATGCTGTGGAAGAATTTAATATGTTGGATTTGCCAGCAAGAAATGTTCATTTTCAAATAAGAACACACTGGCAACTTACCTGTAACACTGAAGTTAATAATTAACACATTTTCATGAGTATTTAAGATCTGATTTAAGACACAGAAATCACTGGGTAGAAGATCCAGAAGTATTATTTCCCCTGGTATTCCTTACCAAATCATATCATTTACCAGACTTGTTTTTCATGTATTAAGATACCTCCAACTGTGGCTCATGATCTGAGTCTAGGGACCTCTGAAGTTGTGAAGTATGATATAATTCAATTTGAAGACTATTGTTTAAATATATACCTTATCAGCAGAGGAGCATTTCACTTGGCATATTTGAATATGTGTAACCCAATGAACAACTGTAATTGTGTAATTTAAAATACAAAAACCCACCACTGTATTCAACTGGCAATATTTTCACAGAGAAGGCAAAAAAGCACAAGGGACAAACAACTGGAACTGTGTTATCATTAATATGTAATTAAGTGAATTTCTGATTTAAAAGTTATTTTATAAAAACTACTCTCTTCTTCCTAGAGCTAAATTCTCTATCATTTGCTCCCCCCCCCAAAAAAAAATTCATATAATTTTATAGTATGTCAGAGTGATTTTTATGCACTTACGTTGATGCTTCTTCTGTGAGTTTATTCATTCTCTCTTTAAAGCCATAAATATATTTAGGATCCACATTTAGCCCTCTCTGATTCATTCCCATTATACTATATTTTGTTGGGGACAGGAACTAAATAGTGCTAAAGAGGATGAAACATTATTTTTATATTTATGAAGAACCATGGATGATGTATGAAGTCATGTGTTTCAGTCCTTTCCTAATAATACTTAGCATTTTGTTTTCTTTGACAGCTAAATTAACTATCTAGTATGTTTTCATTGAGATATATATGTCTTAATTCCAGGATCTAACTAAAGTCCTTTAGATTTTGATGTAATGTATTGTTATTTACCAACTGGTCACTATATCTTGTAAGGACCTTCTTGTAATTTTTTCTTCTCACAGGTTTCTATTATCAGGGTGTATTTCAGGTATTTCAGGGTGTAAGGCAAGTGGCTAAACACCAGACATGACATTTTTAGAGCCTTCCCAGCAGCCATAACTACCATGCTCTATTCAGATGCTGCTGAATATAGTTTTGGTTAAAAAAAATTAAATGTAGACGTTTGAATGCTTTACTTTTCACTTTGTTCCTTTACAGTGTGCTTTTGAAAGCTCTTAACTGCTATAAATATCCTCTTAAATTAATAGAAATGTATGCATAATCATATCATTTCAGAAGTTAGCATTAAAAAAAAAACAGAATAGGAAAGTTAAAATCCCAAATCTGCAGCACTCTGTCTGAAACAAAGCACTCAGAGGAAAATTATCCTGTCTCCTCTGTGAGAAACATGACTCTAAAATAGATTTTAAAAATCTGAAGAACCTGTCATGTCGCTGCCCTCTTGTTTTAGTTTGCCTTGGCTTTCTCAGAAATTTTAGAAGTATTTACAGGAGGTAAAAATGAGATAAATGCTTTCTCCTGAAGTCCATGAGTCCAACAAGTATTCCCTTGGGATAATTTGATGTATTGCTCTTCAGTCAGCTTCATGAAAAATGATCCTTCTCCTTGCTTTGTCACTCTGACTTTTTGATCTAGCCTTTTTCAACATCTGACCTGTGTACTTCTCTAAATATATGTGGGCAGTGGATGAATTGAAATACTTCTCTTGTATACTAAAAATCAAATACTTTTCAAAGTTAATTTTACTTACGAGTGTCTCTGCAAATAAATGAATGATCAACATGAGTAGTCTTCAGTATATTTTTCTAATAAATGTGTTCTAATTTAGAGGAAAAAAACCCACAGCTATTTGCTGGGTTTTGTAAGTCTAGTAAATACTCACCCTTGAACCTCACTCAGCAGCTGAGGAGTTTGAGAAATGTGCATTCTAAGTGTGCTGCAGCAGTACAGTTGCCAGAACTTCATTTTTCTAGTGAACCTGGGGAGAAAGAAGACAGAGGAGCAAAGGAATATACAATGTTTTCAGTAACTAATCAGTTCCCTGTTGTTTATTTGTTTGGCTTTAAACTTCGTTTTCATTTTGCCAAGGAAAGAGTCTATATTTATAAATGTAACATGCAAAGAAAGAGACCTTGTTGGAGTTTTAAGCAGAAGGCACTGCTGTAAGTGGGAGAGGTCTTTGAGGAATGTAAGGAATGATGTAGAAAGTCTCCCTAGCACGCCAAATTTAGAGTGGCTGTGGAACTGAGTTGGAAGCAGAGGTCTTTATTTTATTGCAGATTGAATCTTACATATATGGAGAGTTTACAAAAAAACCCCTTTGTTGAGGAAAATATCACAGTTGTCTATTGCAGCTTTAGCTGTTGCTTGCATTTAGTGTAATAGGACACATTGGTGACCCTCATTCTTTTCACAGTAAGTATGGTTTTAACCTAAAATATGTGTTCAATAGCAGGTATAAAGTTAATGTTTTTCCTACCACTAAAAAAAAAAATCTACATAGCTGTGTTGTGTCCACTGAGGCAGCCTTCAGTGAACTTCTTTTTTCATCAGGCTGTGTAAGGACAGACAATGGCACCATCCCATAGCTGCATTATGGGCTGTGCAGTAATACCCAACAGCCACAGGAGCTTCTGCAGGTTTGTTTTCTGCAGTGCTGAGGGTCCTGATTTTATACTTTGAGTGATTTTTAACAAATACAAATGCTTGAGAGAGGATTATTTGAATATAGATATTATTTTGTGTGGTTTTAACCTTCCATTTGGGTATTGTCTGTACACTTGCTCAGCTGGCAGCCAAGTATGTACATGATAAATGCAGTGATAGTTACACTTTCTGTACAGATAACTGCTTTTCCTGTAATGATCACTGATTTGTAGGCTAAATGCCATTTCCAGTATATTCCAGAGCATACCACATTCTTGATTTTGTCTGACAAAGCACCAGCTAAATCCATGTGCCACTGTAGTTTTTCTTCATTTTGCAGTCATGTCATGTGACATCTCAAAATTATTAATATGAGGATGCAAACAAAACAAAGCAAGAATAAAAGTGTATATAGTTTTAAGTTTGTTTACACCTTTTTACTACCTATAACTTTTTTTCCCTATAACTTCATTTTTACCCCTTGCCTATTAGTAAGTTTATGCCATGCCTTTGTATAACTTGTTTCATTGGTTTTGTGCATCTTAAATCTGAATTCTTTCAAAGGAGGATGAAGATGGGGAGGAGGGGGGTGGGGAGGAAGAGGGCAGAGTGATCTCAGGAAGCAATAAATTAGCTGTTCTGGCAGAGGCCAGGCTCTGGGTAATGGCATTGGGAGCACAGCTCCTGCTGTCAGGCCAGAGGATTCATTTCTCCCCTTTGCTAGTCACAGACAAGGGCACCAGTTCTAGTGCAACTTCAGGGAGCTGGGGAAGCTGGGGAGGGTGGGAAAGCTGTGCTAGTGGGCACTCACCTGTGTGCATACATAGGGGATCTAATATTTGTTTAGCATTTCACTTATAGGACCCCTATAATAT
>JAOEGS010000990.1:17965-36149 GCA_025447755.1 Corythornis vintsioides | reverse complement strand
GTAATCTAATTATCACAGGAACAACCTGATTTAGAGGATCCTGACTAGTTTACTAAGTGTGATACTCCTGTTAACAGGATCTTCCAATAAATTCACAAGAGCAAATTAAGATTTTTTTATGTGTTTTAAATAGACAATAAAAATATTATTTTAATATGTTTTAGCAACTTCAAAATAATACAATTTTAAATCAAAGAATTTTGATAAATACATTGAGATCTTATTTTAAAATATTAAGATTCTTATTTTTTTAATTATATGGTAAGAAGTGTAAAACATCTTTGAAAACAGATAAGGAATATCCTCTTTTCTATATGAGAAAAAATTTGTAATATTAAATAATTTAAACGGACTTATCAAAAAGAGGGAATGTTGATTAATATAAGAGGTACTTGCAGAAATCTGTTGTAAAAGGGTTAAAAAAAATAGATGCATGAACATTTTGTTTGACAATAGTAACAGAAATATATGTCATTTTCTGATTGTCAGACAGATAAGATGTTTACATTTTAATGTTGATGCCAGCACAGTCAAATCAAACCACTGAAAAGAGTTCTGTATGTGATTGCCCTTAAAATGATAGAAAATTTGCAGCTATTACAAAATGTAATTGTAGATATTTTGAGTCTTTCTTCTTGCAGATATGCTACAAATATGTTTTCTGTACTGCATTAGCAATCAACTATTTCCAGATGCAAGTTCAATGTTGGTTTTGACATGGAAAAAATAGAGGATATGTCTGACTGATCCCTTAGTTCTCTGGCAGCAATTCAGTAGGTGCACTTTAATAAGATTTCCATAGAGTTAGCATTCAAGACACTAAATACGATTTGAGAAATAAATTTTTAATTATTCCATTTTTCAGTAGGTCCAAATCTACTTCTATTCTTCAATAATCTATGTTTCAAGACATGTCTATACTACTGCTCCTCACCAAGATAAATTGCAGGATGTTAGTGGACATTTTGCAGTCTTGTCCAAATAAAAACCATTCTCTGTAGACCAAAGAATCTAAAGGAAGCAACCATGTCAGAACACTACTTTCATTTTTAAAGCTAACAAAGGGCCCACAATTTGACTATCACATATTTATGGAAAAAAAAAAATAATTCAGAAAAAGATGTTAAAAAGAAATTTGTCTCTCAAAGAAAGACGTTTCCCCAAAGCTTGAATTAAAAGTTTTTCTGATGTACTCATTTTCAGGAACCCTCACCAATAAATAAACCAAGATACTGTGCCCTCTTTACTGTATTATAACATATGCATTATGGAATATACATCACAGAAAATTATTGGGTGGCTCATTAATTCCCTGTTCCATTTCTGCATGCACTACTGTTACTAAAGGTGACCTTTTACAAATCAAGCTATACATACAGCAGAGATGTCCCTTCTTTCTACTGAAGAAATTTCATTTTTAGAGAAAGATTAATAACCAAAGAAATAAGCTTTCATGTCTTAGACTCAGTAAAGGATAAGGATAGGGGTATTTATACCATGAATGAACACCCTGAGGCAGTTACCCGTCGTTGGCTTAAAGGAGATCTAAGAATCTCTGTTTGACAGACTGGCCACTTCCCAAATGAGAAATCAATGACTGTTTTCTGGGTAAAGAAAAACCAGAATGGTTTATGACTTGTTCTACATATGATGTGGATTCAGCCAAGCTCTGAACTACACACAGTTGAAAGCAGTAAGATTAACATCCAACATCCAGTGAGAGCTTTAGCAGCATAAAGTACATGCTGGGTGAAATCTTCACAGACAACAACTTCAAACTTGACTGAAATTCAGTGTATAGAAAGGTAAATATTTAGCAGGAAAAAGAGAAGAAAACAGTGGGGATTTTCTGTGCCTAGGATAGACAGCTAACTAGATGTAGGCTGGTTTTGTTCACACAATGGGTAAAAGGTAATTCTTTCTGAAGGACTAGCACATAGCTGCATAATACCTGTAGTCTTGTGAACAAACTAAAATTCTATTTAGCTCTCAAAAGCAATGCCTTTTTACTTAATAATTTATTTACTTGGTGGTAAATAAACTCCAACAAACAAAAAGACCTAAGGAAACAACTAGACAACAAATTAAAAAAAAAAACCACAAAAAAACAAACAACAAGAAAAGAAGAAAGAAAAAAGCAAGCAAGAAAGCAAGAAAGCAAGAAAGGAAGAAAGGAAGAAAGGAAGAAAGGAAGAAAGGAAGAAAGGAAGAAAGGAAGCAAGAAAGCAAGAAAGAAATCAAGAAATCAAGAAATCAAGAAAGCAAGAAAGCAAGCAAGAAAGCAAGCAAGAAAGCAAGAAAGCAAGAAAGCAAGAAAAAGAAAGCAAGCAAGAAAGCAAGCAAGAAAGCAAGAAAGCAAGAAAGCAAGAAAGCAAGAAAGCAAGAAAGCAAGAGAAAGCAAGAAAGAAAAAAAGAAAGAAAGAAAAAAAGAAAGAAAGAAAGAAAGAAAGAAAGAAAGAAAGAAAGAAAGAAAGAAAGAAAGAAAGAAAGAAAGAAAGAAAGACCAACCAAACAAAAATAGAAACAAATCCAGTGTAGAGGTTGTACACTATTTGGTATGTCATCGCTACAATCACACAGGAGCAGACAGAAAGGGTCACATATGCGGAGGAACTGATCATGAAGTTCAAACAGAGGAAAAAGTAAATAAGAAAAAGATGTTAAAGAAAGTGTTAAATTATTACAGCAAACTCAGACAGAACTTAGTAATATTTTTCCCAGCATTTTGTCACATTGTTTACAGAAGCATGAATAAAATTGTTTACCTGTATTACTCAAGCTCTTAAGAAAGACACATTTTTAAAAATAAAAAAGCAAAGCAACAAACAAAAAAAACACCCAATGCTTTAAGTTCTTTAGATTTTTTTCTCCACTTGTACACTCAAGCAGTATTTTTTTCTTTCATGTTGGGTTGACAGTCTTTGAGAACTTACATCCTCATTTATAATGTTTTTGGTGAATTCACACCAGTGTAATAAACCAAATTATTCTATATTCAGCACTAGGTTTCTATGAGCAAATAACAGCCTGTAGGGATTCAGTACATCAGCTGCTTAAAAGATAAAACTACCCGGCTTGATGAAAACTATTCACCACCTTCCTGTTGAGATAAAATGGTTAAACATTTTTAATAAATGAAGTAGAAACTGTCATTTTTTTTTGACAAACTGATAACTAGCTGTAACAGCCACATTGCCACAAGTTGCTTTTCCAAAGTAATTACCATCAGGCTCCCTGTGGTATACAGTGTTTAACACATTTCTTCTGTGCTAATGAATGCAAAAGCAGGCAACACCACTATTAGTAATTGCTTTTTATTCGTAGTCCTCATTTTCCAGATAGGTCACATTAAACACAGCCATTAACAATAGCGGTTGAGATAATCCATACAATGTATGCTGCTTTTGTTTAGGGTTTTTTTTTTTTGTGTCTTTCACCAGTCATTGGTGCAATTTTGAGCCATATGGGGAGACAGGGGCTGATAAATGCAAATGCCAACCTGTATTACAATTGGGCCAGAGAAGTCAGAATCTTAACGAGGTTCCATTCAATTACACTTCAAATCAACAGATCTTGATAGCCAAAACTCCCATTTGAATTAATGCAATAATAATCATACCTGATGTCAAAAGAAAATACTTAAACAATAATGAGTGCTATAATATTATGCTATGTTTCAGCTCCTTCTTGAACGCAGGAATTTCCCTTCCAATAGACAACAAGCTGCTTGAAAGTTTGATTAAATTGTGTATTTTCATCTGCTGTGATCATTGTTTGAGTTTAGGGGTAACTTGGACTGGGAAACCTATATTCTCAAATGGCAAATCACAGTCCAGGAGAATCTTTCCTGATAAATATGTGAAAAAAAACCCAAACCAAAAACAAAACCCCAAACCCAACAACAACCAAAACCAAAACCAAACAAAAACTCATAAACCTATTTTGAGTCCTGTTTTTATTGGTCAATTTTTTAAGGAGATCACAGTTGCTGTCTTTCTTGAAAAAAAACCCAACAAAAAACAAAACAAAAAAACCCCACAAAACAAAATATAAACCAGAAAGAATAAAAAGTATATAGAATGTCTTATTCACTATTCACAGTGCACAGTAGAATTTTATTAGTTATTTAACTTCCCTTAAGTCTGCCATTGTCTTTATAACCATGTGGCAGATATATTCTCTCAGTCTTATAAAACATGTATATAATAACTATATCTTTCCTTGATGCCCCTTTCTCCAGCGTGATTATAGAGATATCATTGATAAAAATTTTTGGTGTTGTTGTTCTATGTGTGTAGTACTTCCTTCACCTGCAATCATGTTAATTTTGACTGAACCAGTAAAACTCATATTATATAAGCTCTGATATTTTATTGGTTCATTATGTATCCATTCTAAATTCTAGAACAGATCTTTTACCCTGGGATATCCTTATTGGAAGCAGTATGTGAGCGATCTAAAACAGAAGGCAGTTGCCAGCCAAATTAAATAAAAGCAATGTTTCCTAAACTATTCTATAAAGCTGTGAGTCATGAATTCTGAATTACCTCAGAGTGGTAAATAAATAATCACTACTAAATACAGATAATGTGTTAAACAGCTAAAGCTAGTAAATCACTAGTGACAGAGAGCCTTAAGGTAAATTCCTCTTACATTGGCACAGCCCTTTCTCAGAATGTTGTGGTTTCATGTCTTCAGAAACATACAATGAATTGTACAATTGGTTACTCAGTGTTAAAATATTTTATAAAATACACAAATATCCATCATTTGACTGCATTTACATACTGGCTTAGATTTTGCTGAATAATGGATCTCACTGGCAGAGCTAAAGACTTGGTGCACAGATGCTGAAGTGATGGGCACCACGGAAATACGTATAAGAGACTGATCAAACAATAAGAAATCCTCTGCACTATGGAATTTCAAGCTATCAAGCTATCAAGCAAAACCAATCTTGGGTCTCCTGGCCGAAAAATAAAATAGAAATTAATCATATAACACAGACAACACCACATGTTATATACATAAACTGTCCAAAACATGGAGAGTAGCTTCATAAAACATGTACAAGTTCCTTTTTTCACATGAAATTGTAGACAATTTTTTTTTTTTTTTCACAGGAGGCGTGAAAAGCAAACAATTATAAGACAAATCTTTGAAGGATTGACTAACTAAAATAATTTAACAGCTATACCTACATCAAAACAGGCTTTTGGGTCAACTTTCTTTCTTGGACTGACGAAATCTATGGCTTTGTGGGATATGAGATTGCCCACCTCTTTTGTATATATCTATATAGTACAGGTTAATTTAATTAACCAAGTACAAAATTTTTAAACAATGTATCATAGTGATATTTCCAACACAGTATTGGAAGCATGTGATGGACAAAGCCTGAGCTAAACTTTTTATTCTTCTGCTTAAAGTTCTGTACAAGTTCATTCTGAATCTAGGTTGGTTTTTTAACTTTGATCTGAAGGCAATTTTTGATTTTTCAGCTGCAATAAAAACACTCCTAGAAAAAAATAAAAGTAGAAACTATATCCCAAGTTATTCTGCAAATAGTTTTCATAGCAAATGAAAATCAAGCTAAAAAACACACCCCAAAAGAAATACTATATATATGGAATTGCAGCAAGCACTTGCACATTCTAAAGAATCATATAACATACTTCCCATGCCACAATGGCACTGATATTTTTTTCATCTCTATGAACTTCATAGCAAAATTTTGAAAATGGTGGCCTTTCTTAATAAGTTAACTAGATATTTTACATTAAACAAGCTCACTGCATGTGTTTGGGAAAAATAAAATAAAACAAAAACCAAAGCAAGGTGTTGGTTCAAGTGTGATTTTTGTTATTAAACATGGGTTTGCAATAGAAGCTTCTACAAGGACTTGCACTTAACCATGATTGATAGATGTAGTTGTAGGCTGTTCAGTTAGCTCCGTCAGCTCACTCAAACATATTTTGAACAGATTATGTACTTTAGTACTTTGTAGACCGTACATTAAACAAGAGACTTTGCTCTGAGGCACTGCTTCCTACAATCCATGGGGAAAAGGAAGCAGGAAAAAACAAAACTCATAGAGTTCGACAGCTACTGAGGCAACACTTGCCATTTACAATATAAGCCCAAATATTTTTGCAACACAACTATATATTAATTTAATAAAATACACAATATAGCTCTTATACACTCAACAATTTGGCTCATATGCACTGAATCTGCAATAAATCAATAAAAATATGTAATTTGATGTAAACACACTGAATCTTCTTACATTTGCACATTTAAATGATCATGTGATTTTTGTGGATGTCTAAGACATTTTCACTTTCCTGAGCTATTTTAGTGTCCACAAATGAATAAAAAAGTGTTAATAATGTTAATTTATTTTGTGTATTACCCATAAAGGTAACTACTTTTTTTTCACACTTTATTATTTTTTTTAATTTACTGCTAACTATTTATAGTTTTGTTGGACACTAAAATGCTAAATAGATATTAAAATATCTCTTTTTTTCTTTTTTATCATGTGAATTTTCTTATGTGTGTGCAGGAAAAGATGGACTATATCATTTTACATTTAATCTTAATATGATATGAAGTGTTTTACTAATGTTTAGGATATGTTTTGTTGAATAATGATCTGAAATGGTTGGTTTTTGTTTTTGTTTTCTTTTCTTCTTGTTCTTTGTTTTGTTTGGTTTGTTGTTGATTTGATGGTTTTTTTTTAATTTGTGGCAGATAACTTTGTACATAAATGTTTACCACAAATGAATGTTAATGCTTGGTGTCGCTTGGACTACTACAAGAACTCTTTTTAGGACTTCCAGTAGAAGCATGTGGTGACTGCTGGAAATCCACCACAGATCATAATTATTCAACCCTGTTTTTCTTGGGGTTTATACGTAAACAGTAAAAGTCAGCATCAGCTATTGAGGACAGTCTTAAAGAATCATACGTATTTCCACTCCACGTTTCTCACACCTTCCTATCAGATTGTCAAAATGGCACCGTCTTTCCTTCTTTCTTTTTTTCTTAGTGTACTTGACTCTGTCCTAATGAAAGTTTGGTCAAAATGAAACCAGTGTTATCTGTCAAAAAGAAAGAGCAGTGAAAAGAACATACTTGTGGGCACTTCAGATGTTCACTAAAAGCCTTAAAGCAGCATTGGTCTTCCTTCATTCTTGTAAATCTGTTACAACCAGGGGTTTTATTTATTTACTTCTAATCAGCAGAAGAGGAATGTAACTGCCAGCCTGTCCTTATTTCCCCCCTCACTTTCTGATGGCCACAGGGTCGCTTCCTCGACAGTCCTGCAAGAGCTTGTCTATTTCTCTCACAACTTCCTCGGCATCCACCGACTCCCTGCCTAGATCCCGGGCTGAATGGTCTAACTGCTCCAGAACAGAGTCCATCTCACTTGAGTCTCGGCTCACTCGTGAATGTACATCCGCAAAGGCCCTAGCCATCTGATCTGATGCAATGAAGGGAGTGTCTTTTGACTGTTTACTAGGTGATAGATACTGACTGTCAGTTGACAAGTACTGGCTGCTTGGTTCAGCCAAGGCTCCTGATTTCACTTCACAACCATCCAGTGGTCCTTTTGTTGAGGTGCAAGGCTCAATACATGTCTTGGTTGGGCTGCTCGATGCTGAGGGAACCTCCTGAAGCAGAGGACTCAGGGCACGTTTGGCTTTTAAGTAAGGTTTAACATTGGCAATGAGAATAGTGTGCTCTCTCTTGTCTTTCCCAAATGTACAAAAAGTCTTTTTCCCAGTGGGATTCACAGTTTCGTATGTCTCAGTCTCAACATTAGCTTCAACTGTGGGTACAAAGAGATTTGTGCGATAATCTGCATTTTCAGCCTGATTGGCTGCAGGAAACTGTGGCATCCAACACCTGTCAGAATGACCAAGCACTCTGCATTCATCTGTGCAGTTAACACATTCTTCTTGCTCTGTAAAACAAAGGAGAAAAAAAAAAACACCTCAAATTATAAGTGGATTTATTTAAACTAATGGATAGGCTATGATGAACACGTGGTGGGCTTACTTGACATCTGGTTTCTTAATTATAGAGAAAAAGATGAAGCTATAATTAAAATATTTCAGAAGGGTTGCATAAACCTGTTAGTTGAGACAACAGATTTATTTAACTATGTTCTCTTCATATTAAAGCGTTCACACAGCCCAATGGAAGTATAAAGGGGTCATTAGAGAATGATTCTCAGCAGAATTGAGCTTCATCTGTAAACTAATCTGCTGTAGAAATCTGTTTGGCTTTGTTCTGTAAAACTCATCTTAGAAAAGAGTGAACACTACTTAAGGAACTCAAAAGGCATTATCAGGATTAATTTTTCAAATCAAGTAACTGAGAAATGACTGCCTTTCTGGAAATATAAACACTTTATAAAAATCAGCAAGATGGCTTTTCATTTTTGTCACCTGCATTTCTTTTATAATTGTTATGTTGTGTGACAATCACAAAATAAAAAGGTTTTCATAAAAAGCTATTTTTCCTGCTGAGAACAGAGAACTAGAATTTTCCATCTTTATGCATTAAATATAAGCTTGTCAAGAAGTGCATATGGCTATTTTATTAGACATGAGTATGTAATCAGTTTTCCCCTTTTTTGTTTTGGTGCAAGTAAATGAAAGTGGATTTACTCAATACATACAATTTGGAAGAATGACGAACCATGACACATTTGAACTGTGATAATGTTTTCAGATAGGATTTCTATATTCCTATTTCTTTCAGAGAATAGAGTTAAATAAGATTTTTTTTATTCACTACATTTTTAGAACATATATTTTGATTATTCCTAGTCTGCAATTCAAAGAAAACTTTCTGCTTTAAAAATCTTAACTTGTCTGTCATTTGACATTAATAGAATATGTTTGGGCCACCATTTACCATTTAATCGTTGTACATATGACTAACCCACCATCAGGAAAAAGGAAAATTACAGAAATACTCCTTAAATCTGTTTTTAAGATAAATACAACTGTGATACAAGTTACTTTCTTTTCCTTTTTTCTTCTCAGTACTTTCTAGTCAGTACTGATAGAATAAATCCTTTAATCATATCTAGGTTTCAATCAGCTATACACTGGTTTTAGGCTAATAAGCATTTTCTTTCAGAAAATGGTTGGAGGATTTAAATATTATTTTTATTTGAGGAATTTAGCATTTACAAAATGTCTTGAATTCCAGTCATACAATTTATTTTTTTTTTAAATGAGAATACCTTTAAGTATAAGGATTAAAAACAGACATGCACAGTAGGTTTTTGTAAAAGCTGAACAAACTTATTGACACAAAGATAGGGATAATTTAAGTGGACATCATTTTCTAAATTAGAAAAAAATAATTCCTAATAACCTTATAATATCACCAGCAACTTCATGGACAGTTGTACTGAAGAAACCTGACACAGAAAAAACCCATAAAAGGTGGTCTATAAGAATCCAACATTGCAAATGGCTTTGAAATGGCCACATTTCCAAAAGGAAATGAATAAATTTGACTCAAATTTAAATAAAATTATATTGTGTCAAAGGATAAGTTTAATCCATGTGAGATAATATACTCAGAACTGATACTTGCTAATCATAGAATCACTTACGTTGGAAAAGACATTTAAGATCATGGAGTCAACTGTTAACCTCACACTGCCAAGTCTACCACTAAATTATGTCACTAAGCACTACATCCACATGTCTTTAAGTTCCTCCTGATCAACCTTCTCAAATGCTTTAAAAACCTTTTGTTGAAGAATCTTTTCCTGATGTTCAATTTTAACCTCCCCTTGGCAACTTGAATCCATTTCATAGAATCAGAGATACATTTTGGTTGGAAGGGACGTTTAAAAGTAATCTAATCAAACCCCGCCCCTGCAGGGACAACTTCAACTAGATCATGCGGCATCTACCACTGCTCTGGACAACCCCTTCCACTTCAAAAATTTCTTCCTTATAGGTAGCCTGAATCTACTGTCTTCCAGTTTCAAACCAATACCCCTTGTCCTGTTGCAACAGGTCCTGCTAAAAAGACTGTCCCCATCTTTCTTATAGGTCCCATAAGAATAGAAAGACAGAAATAAGGTCTCCCCAGAGCATTTTTTTTGCTAGGCTGAACAACCCCAACTTTCTCAACCATTCTTCTTGGAGAGGTGTTCCATCCCTCTGATCATTTTTTGTGGCCCTTCTCTGGACCCACTTCAACATATTCATGTCCTTCTTGTGCTGAGGGCTCAGCACTTGTCACTGATCTCCATTTGGACATTAAGACATTGACCAGTATCTTCTGATTGTGTCCATACTTCCAATTCCTTATCCACCAATCATACTGTTCATCAAATCCATAACTCTCCAATTTAGAGACAAAGATGTTTGGGGGGTGACTGAATTAAAAGCATTAAAAAGGTCAAGATAGACAGTATTCCCAGTTCTTGTGTCCACTGAAGTAGTCACTTTGTCATAGAAGACTATTAGTTTGATCAGGCAGGACTTGCCCTTTGTGAAGTCATGTTGGCTTTCTCAAATCACCTTCCTGTCCTCCATGTGCCAGAGTTTCTAGGAGGATCTGATCCATGATCTTCCCAGACACAAAGGTGAAGCTGACAGTTCAGTAGTTCCCAGGGTCCTCCTTTCTAGCTTTTTTTAAAAAAATGAGTGTTATGTTTACCTTCTCCAGTTTCCAGGGACTTCATCTGCCTGCCAGGACTTTTAAAATATCATGGAGAGTGTCTTGTCAACTACATCAGCCAAATCCCTCAGGACTCTGGGATGCATGTCCTCAAGTCCTATAGACGTATGTATATTCAAGTTCATCAGCTGGTCATAAACGTGATCTTATCTTACAGCAGAAGGCACTTCCAGTCCCCATCTTGTGGTCCATCAGCTTGGGAGGTGGAGAAGAGAGGTTATCAGTGAAGACTGTGTCAAAGAAGTTATTGAGAACCTCAGCCTTCTCCTCATCCATTGTTAATAGCTTGACATGTTCATCAGGGGGAGTACACTTTATTTAACCTTCATTTTCTGACTATTAGCTGCAGAAGTCCTTTCTTATTATTGTCTGCATCTCTTGCCTTGTCATCCCTGATCACATCTTGCCGTGTCCCTGTACTATTCACAGGATACCTGTCCCTGCTTCAATTTCTTGTGCATTTTCTTCTTGCCCTTTAGTTTGACAAGCAGGTCTTGACTCAGTCATGCTGGTCTTTTCCCTTCCTTTCCCAATTTCTTACATCTGGGGATTGAAAACCCTTGGGCTCTACTGAAAGTATCCTTAAAGATCTAACAGCTCTGTTTTGCTTCTTGTCCTTGAGGATCATTTTCCAGTGCATCCTGTTGACTAACTCGTTGAAGAGATGGAAGTTTGCTTTCCTAAAGTTCAGGGTCCTGACTTTTCTCTTAGTCTTGCCCATATCTCTCAGGACTGTGAACTTTACCAGTGTGTGATCACTGCATCCCAGGCTGCTTCCTATCATATCGTCATATGATCCAGGGAACTACAGTCCTTTCAGCCTGACCTTGATCCAAGAAAAAGTTATGGAACAGTTCATCTTGGGGATGATCACATGGCAAGTGCAAGACAAAGGGGGGATCAGGCCCAGCCAATATGGGTTCATGAAGGGAAAGTCCTGTTTAACCAACCTGATCTTCTATGATCAGGTGACCCGCCTAGTGGATAAGGGCAAGGCCGTGGATGTTGTCTATCTGGACTTCAGTAAGGCATTTTACACCATTTCTCACAGCATTTTGCTGGAGAAGTTGGCAGCTCATGGCATAGATAAGAGGACTCTTTGCTGGGTAAAAACTGGCTGAGTGGCCAAGCCCAGAGGGTGGTGGTGAACGGAGTAAAATCCAGTTGGTGGCCAGTCACAAGTGGTGTCCCTCAGGGCTCAGTTTTGGGACCTGTCTTGTTTAATAACTTAATCAATGACCTGGATGACGAAATTGAACTTACTCTCAGTAAATTTGCAGATGACACAAAATTATGAACAAGTGTTGATCTGCTTGAGGGTAGGAAGGCTCTGAAGTGGGATCTGGACAGGCTGGAGCGATGGGTTGAGGTCAATTCTATGAGGTTTAACAAAGCCAAGTGCCGGGTCATGCACTTTGGTCACAACAACCCCCAGCTTGGGGTCCTCCTCCCTACAGACTTGGGGAGGAGTATCTGGAAAGCTGCCTGGAGAAAAGGGATCTGGGGGTGTTGGTCGATAGCTGTCTGAACATGAGCCAGCAGTGTGCCCAGGTAGCCAAGAGGGCCAATGGCATCCTGGCCTGTATCATAAACGGTGTGAACAACAGAAGTAGGGAGGTGATTGTGCCCCTGTACTCGGCACTTGTGAGACTGTGCCTTGAGTACTGTGTCCAGTTTTGTTCACCACAGTACAAGAAGGACATTGAGGTGCTGGAGCGGGTGCAGAGAAGGGCAACGAAGCTGGTGAAAGGGCTGGAAAGCATGCCCTATGAAGAGTGGCTGAGGGAACTGGGTTTGTTTAGTCTAGAGAAGAGGAGACTTAGAAGAAATCTTATTGCCCTCTACAACTACCTAAAAGGAGGTAACGAGGCTACCTGGTTGTAGCGAGGCTGGTGTTGGTGTCTTCTCTCAAGTTAGTAATGACAGGATGAGGGGAAATGGCCTCAAGTTGGATCAGGGGAGGTTTAGATTGGATATTAGGAGGAAATTAATCACTGAGAGGGTAGTTAGGTGTTGGAACAGGCTGCCCAGGAAGGTGGTGGAGTCAACATCCCTGGAGGTGTTTAAAGAACGAATAGATGTGGCGCTTGAGGACATGGTGTAGTGTTTAGAGAAATGCTAGAACAAAGGTTGGACTTGATGACTCTGGAGGTCCTTTCCAACCATACTGATTCTGTGATTCTGTGATCACCAATTATCTCATTTGCCCTGGTGACCATCAGGCCCAGTATTGCATCCCTTCTGGTAGGGCTGTCTATTACCTGGCTTAAGGAGTTATCCTCCAGAAATTACAGGAGTTTCCTGGCTTGACTACAACTCAGCATGCTACTTTTATATCAGATATTAAGGTAGTTGAAGTCTCCAGAAGGATATGAGCTTGCTAGAGTGAAGCCTCATATAGCTGGAGTAATGAGGTTTTGTTAATAGGCTTGATCAGGCTGCCTGCAGTAGGCACCAGCCACTTGATTGTCTTGAGGACTGGTCCATGTGAACCTCATCAACAATATAATGTGCAAGGTCCTGTACAAATCACCAAAATAAATACACACTTTTGATGAATGCAGAGCAGCCCTGTGGAGAAGCATTTGGGCATACTGCTATATACATACCAGCTATAAATATAACTGGTATGTTATATTTAGGAAAAGCTGGACATGAGCCATCAATGTGCACCTTCAGCCCAGCAAGTATTTGCATTCTGGTCTGCATAAACTGAAAGAGGGTAGATTTAGATTGCACATGAGGAAGAAATTCTTTAATATGTAGGTGGTGAGATACTTGAATATTTTTTCCCAGAGAAGTTACAGATGACCCATAATTGGAAGATTCTGAAGTCAAGTTGTACAAGGCTTTGAGCAGCCTAACCTGAAAGATGTTTCTGCCCATGGTAGGTGGGTTGGACTACATGATCTTTTAAGATCCCTTCCAAACAAAACCATTCTATGATTCTATGACCTTCAAGCAAAAGTGAGCTGAATAGTGGTTTCAGTGTGAAATAAAAATTTAAATTATCATAATGAAAAGCAAGAGCAAAAGAAAGCCCCAACCCTGGGATATAATGCAGTCTCATAGATTCATTCATAGATATTGGGGGTTGGAAGGGACCTAGAAGATCAGCTAGTCCAACCCCCCTGCCAGAACAGGATTACCTAGACCAAGTCACCCAGGAACAGATCCAGGTGGGTCTTAAGTTTCTCCAGAGATGGAGACTCCACAACCTCCCTGGGAAGCCTGTTCCAGAGCTCTGTCACCCTTACTGAGAAAAAGTTCTTCCTTGTGTTGACCTTAAACCTCTTGTGCTCCAACTTGCACCCATTGCCTCTCGTCCTGTGATTGGATGACAAGTCACGGGACCATGAAGAATAAGGAAGAGATTTAAGTTTGTAGTGCTTGATTTTACTTCATTTGAATGAGATGGCATTGGTATGCATACCTATAAAGACAACATATGTGGACAATTGTTTAATGAAAAGCAATACAAATAAAGGACATTGCTGTACACCTCATTCCACCCATTAGTTCACCTCCACTAAAGTCACTATCTCGTTTTCCAGACCTTCTACAGCATCAGACATCGCTGCTTAAAATAGTAAAGTGAAACTGCTACTCTCACTAAGAAAAAACGAACACAAATATAACATAAAACTCCACAAAAAAAAAAAAAAAAAAAAAAAAAGCCCTGCAATATATTTTAAAAGGCACATGGGGAAAGAACATTGAAAATGAAGTTACAAGCTTTAGCATGGGATGGGCAATAATTAATACTAGCCTAATATGATTACGTTGTATCACAGAAATCCAATGGAAATAAAGAGTCCTCCAGTCTGACCTTTTAAATGTTAATTCTAGAACTTTGGATTTTGCACATGCTTGTTATTAATTTATTATGTTCTTTTTCTCTTCCTCCTAATCCTAGCAAGTAGATTTGTGGCAAGCTCTGCCTCTAGCTTTAAAAGTGGACCTATATATAGTAAGAAGTAACAGTTGTTTTCTTTTGAATCTTCTCTAACCATATCTAAAATTATTTTTCACTTTTATGGAATTCATGACAAAGCTGAGTAAAAATTTTCTGGCAATTTAAAATTTTTCCCTAAGCAATTAATGAGCTTTCCAACTGTATGTTTTATTTTGTAAACTCAACTATTCTTTGTATGAATTTTTATAAATAATTTTGGTCCGTTTTTAACAAAAGATAGAAATAAAAACATGCAACATATTAGCCACCGTAAAATTCTCAGAACCCCACAATCAATGGATCAATACTTCTCTCTGCTGTTTTCCCTCTTTTCTATGATTCCATGAAAACAGGACTTCTCTTCGTTCCTTTCTCATAGAAAAAAAACCCCGCAGCACTTCCTGTAAAACTTTCTAATCATGTTTAATATGTCAAGAGCTCAAAACATACTGGACACCATCAATTAACACAGCTGGGAAGATTTCTATACATTACAGACTATTTTAGTAAATCACAAAAAGAACAGCTGTAGAAGAGTAAATCTTCTTGACTTTCAGGCAGTAGTTATGTGTCATATTATCTTAAAATATATTAATAAATGTTTATATAAAAGTATCTGCTGTCTACACTGAAAACATACATATATACATATGAAATACATAACTGATAAATTCTATTTTGACACAGACTCTTATTCTTAAAATTGAACAGGTTTTGTTCAAAAAAGAAATAATAAAAGTATTTACTAAACTGACATTGAAATAAGCAATCTTTATATGAAATATAAAGATCAAAGAAATTTTCAGCCACTATAAATAACTACAACAGGTATTCAGCATTGTGCCAAATATGTGCTTTGAGAATTTTAACAATAGGTTAATTTATTTAAAATTTTGCTTAATTTCTTAGCTCTTCTGCATGTGCATACACATGCACAGGGCATTACAATAACTCTTACACAGTATTTACATTACTCATTACTGCCAATAAAAATAAAAAGTTTGCTGGCAATCTCTAGAATAAAGGAGATAGCATACACATGTTATGCTTTTCATATGTCATATCTTCCTTCCCCTTTTCATTTCCTGCATTGTCTAAATCAGTTTTTATGCTTGCATTAATGCTCACAGTATCGAATAACATTCTGTTTCTGCTTCCTGGGCATCCTAGCACTGACTGAATTAAATATGAAGCCAAAAAAGAAGAAACAAATACCAAATGTCCTTGAAGTCAAAACGACCTATATTGCACGAGTTTTGATGCTCTAGTCTTGACAATGTGTGTGTTTTCACTTCACTCTTTTATGTCACATCATAGGAAATGGATTTTGTACATTGATTATCATACATTATAAGCTGCTCGTCTCACCATTAGCCTGTAATTTTGACTGCTACAGCTGTCAGACTGTGAATAAAATCAAATAAGACACTTTTATAGTAGCAGCAGGAACTATAAACACGAGGTGAACTATCACCACCAAGGACCAAATTAGTACATGAGGGAAGACAGAATCAATTTAAAGATAAATATATAAATGTATATGTGCAAAATAGGTCATATACTGTGCTGTACAGCAAGATATGCTGATAGAGTGATATGCATCACTGGTCTTTATACTTGTCTTCCTCCTGTTGAAAATAAACCTTGAACAGTACAAGTGTGTACAATAAACAGAAGCAGCCTAGAGGTTTTCCTAATTCTCTGGAGCTTTAAGGGAAAACAGAAGTGCTTTATGCACTTAGGGGAGAACACACACTAAAATAGAACTGCTAAATTATCAGATGTACATAGAAAAGGAAATAATCTACCTGGACACAGCAGTCACCTAGATAGGAAATGTATAGTGGATAGAAATTTAAGATAGTGTAGAATTAAAATTATGTTGCAAACATATAAAATTCAATGCAAGGTATGTATTTTGGTACAACATAAGACATATCTTACGTAGTTTTCCAGAGGAGCTATATTTAACATTCTTCTTGTATAGCAAATTAAAGCAAAAGATACTTTACTGTGAGATATTTAATTTCTTACACTTTCCTCATAAATATTGTGAACAGAATTAATTATGGGTACTGATTTCATCCTAAACACATTATACTATAGAGTTAATTAATTAATGCTTTAGATAGCTGTCTTCTTTCAATGGCTGAAACGGATATCTGAGTTTAACTCACTAATCATATAAAATTTACATAATGATAACAAAAAAGAAACTAAAGATTTATTTATTTTTAAACAGTGATTCAGTGTAACCATACTTAATAAATACTTTTTTTTTCTAATTTTACTCCACACTGCATATTTAAATTAGACATACACAAACAAAGCAAAAAAGCAAGTTGAAAGTAAACAGTTGATGTATATAAATCATCAGCACAAAAATATTTTCAAGACTTATTTCATGTACTATGGTAATAAGATTAAGAAAGTTATACTTTGTATCAAAGTACTCCAAGTAATTTAATAGTTAATGTCCAGGCTTGTGTATAAGAGAAATCAGATATGTAAACATATGTGTGTATGCATATGTTTACATACATAGATACATATATAAAAGTATATATGTATACGTTTGTATATACATATATTAAAAAAACTTATTTCTTCTGTACACAAGCCTGGATATATACCTAGACCTATAAAATAATATTCCTCCAAAAATGAATTATTTTATCAAAATGCATTTGAAATTAAACAAGGAAGACAGAGTTTTTATTGTTATAAGATTTCACTTATTAAAGAGTCATACAAGTGCATTCTTTTTAAGAACATTTTACTCATAAAACATTTTTTAAAATTTAGCTTTGTACTACTATATGTTCCATCAATGAAGGCTAAATAAGAATACATGTAGAAGAGTACATAAGACTAAGTATTTTAAAATGTAAGTAGCTTCTCTTGTTTTTATCGTGCTGGGAAATTCTAGCTTATCTTTCAGATATCATTTACCTTTTTTTTCTCTTTAAACAGGTGACAGGTTTTACTCTCACATAAAGATCTCCTTCTAACTGACTGGGTTGTTGGTTTTTTTCCTTCTTTTCTACAAATATGGAAGCTAGAAAATAATTATTAATTGTCACAGATGGTTCACTGGGTGACCAAGTTGACTGGAGTGGCTATCAACTAACAGCTCCAAATGAAGAATACACCATAGGACCAATTCCAAAATATATATTTTTGAAGCATGCAGTTTCACACTGCTGGTTCAATCTACCTTCACTCTTGAAACGTTCTATTCTTCATTGCATTAGAAAGTAAGCAGTAATACATTTTTTTTTTTGTGGCTCTTGTTTCACATGACAAAGAAACAGATGTGCTTTTGAATGCATTTGTGAAGTTCACATCAACTTGCTTAGCAGATAAAGTCATTTCACCCTTTATGTTGTGAACTTCTGTTCATTATTGAAAAAATTTCCATTTAGAATTTAATCAATAATGAAACAAGGTGTAAAATCCTCTGTAGCTTACATTTTCCTGGTCTAAACAGAAAGACCCTTTGTG